>PTEX01000067.1:2311703-2542032 GCA_003342815.1 Eudromia elegans
AGGAAGGAAGGAAGGAAGGAAGGAAGGAAGGAAGGAAGGAAGGAAGGAAGGAAGGAAGGAAGGAAGGAAGGAAGGAAGGAAGGAGAAAAGACACCTTGAAATGTTGTGAAAAAAGACAATTTAAGGACATGAAAATTGTGCAAAATGAATTAATAATAGTTTAAGTGTGAAAACTCATGGCAAACCGTTCCATGAGTTTCAGATATATTTCCTTGCTCTGTGGTGAAAAATAGACACGAGTGGCAACACTTACAGCACACTTTCTTTTTACCTACTGGAAATCACCGTACCTAATGTTGAATTTCTGTTCCAAATTGCCTTGGGAAAAAAAATCACAAATATAGTATTGCCACAAGGAAATGCTTTTATGTACTATATTGCAGGAATTGTTTTTAATCTTCCTTGGTTTGTTCTTGCATAGAAAGGAGACATGGATTTCTCTCCTCTAGTTCAGATGCAGAGGAGAATCTTTCTGGAGTGAATTACTTGCTTTAACTTTCTGTTCTTTAGAGGAAACCCTCAGTGGTTTGGGGTAAGAGACATTAGAAGCAGCAGATGTGATGCCAGTAACCCTAGAGAGCTGCTTTTCTAACGCTCCCACAGCTCACTTGTGTATGCAGAAAGGAGGCAGTTCTCTCCTCAGAGAGCTACAGTAGCAGCTTCTGAGCATTTTCTTAAAGTTTTATTATTTTCTTTACTGAAGTCATATAGAGGTAACTTCTATTTCCTTTCATACCTCTCAAGGGTGAGCAAGAAAAAGAACTGCCAGCTTTTCAGTGTAAGCAGCAGCCAGATGAAAATTTGGGAATGAGGAACCAGCGAGGCTGGGTGATGCCATGGGAAGCCCTTCTGCTTCTGGTTCTGGTGCCTGGCTGTGAGAGCTTTGTGGTGCGAGGCCTCGTGCACAACTCATGGCTGTACCGAATGGAAGCACCCATTTCTTTTAYCTGAGTAAAACCTAGAATACCAGAATAGATGCTAATTTTTAGGTGAGCTAAATTCCACTCAAAGAAATCTCATTTACAATTCCATAGTTTTTATCTTTAACACTGTAACAAACTGCACTACTGTCCAGACATGAGGTAAATACTGATGTCAGAATTAAAGCCAAATCGCTCAATATATCTTTAAAATTAACTCATTATCATAACACTGGAAAATAGAGCATTGATCCATTCACACTGCAATCCAAAGGTTCTAATTTTATGGTCTTCTTCAGATAATTTACTGAAAGTTGCCACAATAAATTTAAAAAAACAAGGCACCACAGAACACTTGTGTGTTCAGAATCGAGAGGATAAAAGGAATTACAATAAAAATACACAGAGTAGAGGCATACAAAATATTCTGAAAGGATTCTTTCTTCAAATATAGAGTTCTACATCTTCCTTCATATTGTGTTTGTATATTTATGCATTATATATAACAAACTGTTTCTGACTGTAAATATGCACCCATTAAAAATCCATATTTAATCTTTTCCCCGGTTTTCTGGGAAGAGGGACATGAATTATAACACACGTATGCACAGTATGTTTCTTCAAGTCAGTAGTTTTTTCTCTACCTCTGATCTCAARGAAGCTGCACTATTTTCACATGCAGTTTACTAAACATATCCATACAGCAACACAATATCAAGTACTCATAAATCACCATATTTCAGATAACTAATTGACAGAAATCAGGCCCCAGAGGAGTCATCTGGTAAATTCAACAACTCTTTACAATGAAGGACTCTCTAACTGGAAGCTAAAACCCACTTGAGCTTTGAACCAAGACATGAAGGTCAACAAATGTAGGCTTGATCAGACCAATGTGGGAATAGATTTCATAGTAAAAGTTGCTTGACTGAATAATGTGCTTCTTAGCTGGACTCTGCCAGAAAGACATTACACATAAAGAGCGAGGAACCTACATTACTGAAGTTGCRTAAGGTGCTTTGGCTCCCAATGTACCCAAAATCTGGAAGAAGAGCATCGGTGCTGTTCAAACATGAGTTGTAATGCTAGTGAGATCACCAGAAGGTATCTTATCACTGCAGTTTCAGCAGGCTGGCATGGTCTGTGCTAACAACAGCTCCATGTGCTTTCTTAAGCGGTAAAGCCGTGAAGACCCCAAAGAAACAGGCAGCTCAGCCTTCTGGAGAGTGTCAGAATAGTAAAAAACAAATATTTTGGAACTAGGTATCCAATGGAGGACATGTGGTTTGTGACCACAGATTGCAGGAGAGGTGTAAAATACAATTATTTTTTACTAACTGTTCTTTGCATCCCAATGTGTACATGGGGGATTTTTAAATTGCATTGCTTTGTGATTGTATTGAAAAAAAATCCAATATGAATTTGAAATATTTATTATTTAAACGCTTTTAAACTTGCTTATCAAAAGTATCACTGAAATTTGTTGAAATTTTCAGGGATGAAGAACGTAGCAGATTTGCTTTGAAAATTATTATAAAGATTAACAGCAAATTGTAAAATGTTTAACTTCAACTTCCAGCTATTTTATGCATTGATTATGCATTGGCTACACTGATGGTCTTATTCGAAAGTTCCTCCTCTGGACAGATAGCAGCAGACTATGGTAAGTTTAGCCCTTGGTCTTTGCCATTCTAGGAAAAAAGCAGCAGCTCATTTAGCTCATTGTCGCTTTACTATACTGCACATTTCCAATCCTTTCAGCATTTAGTGGTATGCACCTGCTGCCCCTCCAACTTATTAGCATCCTTCAAGGAGAGCAGCCTATAGAAAGAGAAATAATAATTAAGCAGTAGAATAATCTCTTATTTGCTGAAACACCTCTTTTTGCCTCATCTAAAGAACTCAGGATATGTGTTTTGTGCTCACCCTGAATATGTGCTCAACCAGTATGTGCTGGGACCTCTCCTGTCGTTTATCGACTGCTCCAAAGACAGACTCTGCAGGTTGCTTACACTGAAGCAAACTTCTATATGAATTTATGTCACAGTTAATAGGCATTTAACCTATCGGGAGAGAGAGAATAAGACAAGGAGGAAGGAGGTCTGTGAAGAGGTGAGGCTGAAAGCACAGAAAATCTGCATTCAGTTCCCTGCTTCCCACATGCTCGCCTTGTGACCTTGAATAAGTCAGCTTAGCTTCCTGTTTCTTACTTCTCCACCCGTGTGACACAGACGATAATATTCCTCATAGCACTTGGGAAGTTGAGAGGATAAATAGATTAGAAAGATGAGCCAGATCATAGCTTTATTTCCATTTACAATGTATAAATGTATATGAACACACTCTCACTCTTCTGGCCAAGCATAAAATGAAACATTTAGAAGGTAAGATCCAAAGAATTTCATTAAGAATCCACTGCAAATTGCAAATGACACCTCATGTATTGGAATGCGAACTGTGAGTTGGGTGTTGCAGAAGTGTAAAATTATTCCATAAATTATCTATGACAAAGCCAAAAAAGGTATCAGTCAAAAATGTATCAGTGAAGCCATAGTTTATTTTTAGATCTTCAAACCATGAACAAGAAATACACTACAGAAATAATTATTCCTCTCAAAAACACTGAATAAAAACCAGGACATCTAAAATTAAAAATATTAATTTGAATTGTGAAATTTCTGCCCAATGACTTCTTGAAAAGCATATGACTTAATATTGTATTAATAAGCCTTTGCTATCATGCAGAGACCGTGTGGTTCTATCTCACAAATTTTCACATTTTAATATTCATCTGAAGACTTCCCTCATATTTTAAGGCATATGGTAGATGCATGTACAGACAGTACCTCATTTATTCTTCACAGAATTTTGGACCAAGTTGGCTCTGCACAATTTAATGCTCAGCTAAGTTCAGCTTAAGAGCCCAGGAAGTAAATGAGAAAGTTGGAGAATTTTTCTCTCCCTTTTCTGCAGTCCTTTTCTAGCTGTATGATGAAACTCCTGTAGATGCAATTTGGGATTCCAGCACTGATTTGTGTTTACTCAAAGGCTTGCTCAACCTCTGMATGCACCTTTGCTGGCCCTCGTACACTACTGCTGTCAGATCGTATCTTGGGTCATCACTTGATTCCAAACTGGATGGAGCAGAGGTCASTGTGTCAACAGCACTCAGGTTGGAGCACTGCACAAGGAGTCTTGAAAAACTGAATTGCTTAGTAAGGTTTTCTGTGAATCTATTCTGAGTTTTGGCAGTAAGTTACATACATAGGTGCATTGCATTAGAATGCAATACAATTGTTCTGCTGAAATGATATGATGAAATTTTGGCTTGAATGCCTTATGGATATACAAAGCCTTGAAAAAAGCATTGATATWTTGGCAGCTGACTTACACATTGCTGACAACAGGGCTAGAAGCAGGCAAAGAGAACAGCAGAACAAGTGGCAGAAAGCACAATCCTGGGAGAAATATGGGATTTTCAGCAAGGCGGGGAAGGGTCCTCTTCTCCCTGGTGGTGGTGAGTAACTACTGTGCTCTGACCACTGCTGGGGAGAGGCAGGTCTCTGCAGCATCTGAGTTCAAGCAGTAAGCACAATAAATTTGTTGAATAGTCACATTTTCGTTGTCTTTAAATTTTCACAATCCTCCTGTTAAGTAAGTACCCAACTGGGAATGAAATCCCTGTTTTGAAGTCTTTGAAAATGAACATTTAAACAAGAGCCATTATTAGACAAATTACATGAGATGGGTTTAAAATACTATGTGATTCAGTGTTTTAATTATTAAATGCCTAGCTCCATACACTCCTCTAGGATAAGACTAAGGTGAGTAATCTTCCAAGAACTATTTTAGTCAAATGGGTCACTACTATTTATTTCAAATATTCAAAAGCGCTGTGATTTCACAGTAGTTTACAAGGGCTTTGATGAAATTGATATCTGATATCACCTAACTACTTACATACTTTGAAATCTTCATCAATACATGGGAACAATACCTGAATTAATAGCATGAAGAATATGATAAATGTCATCCTACATTTAATATTTGCCTGTTTTCGTAGTTTTGAATAACTACACTGATGTTTCTTAAAAGTATTTGTGCGTTTATCTGCAATTTTCTTCAATCCTAAGGAATAAAAGTACAGCAATTTTTTCCACATTAACTGACTATATTAGTTAAGTACTACATTTTTTGTACTTCACTGTTTATAATATTAATAGCTGTGCTATAAGATTTGTACTATTGAACTATCATGAATGATTTGTTACCAGGTGTTAGCATTATTTACCAACTATCATATTTTAATCATTTTTATTTGCCTAAAATCTGATGCCTGACTTCAGTGGTAAATCAAGACATATAGCAGAACTTATTTGATGTTACAGTAGCTAAGGGGGAAAAAAGTCTGTGCATTCCACCACTGATACTATTTAGAGAAGAGATTCTGAAGTCCACATCCATGCATAAATCACACAGAATTACTGCTAGTCTCAATGAGAATTTTCTTCATTTAAGTATTTCAAACAGGTACTACAGCTAAAGTGTGTAATGTTTACTCATGTGAGAATTTCCAAGAGAATTTTTGATTTTACTCTTATCAATAAAAGGTATTTGTTACATGAAAAAAGAACATAGACAAGAGTTTTAAACTAAGATCCTGTGCACACTTAACACTTGTTCATAAATGCTGTGAGGTCAAAGCTATGCCAATTCTTTATACTCCTATTTAAGGGACTACTATTCTTACGAGCATGCAGGATTATAGGATAAAGGCGTAATTAAACTATAAGCCATACATAAACAGTGAAAAATAAACAGAGCCTGTTAGATGAACTTGATTTTCCCTTTTCAGAATTAGTATTTAGATTTATTTCACTTCAGATAAAAGATGAGTTTGCAAAGGAGTGTGATAGAYGTATTTGATTTTTGCTTGATGAAAAGTCTTATTTTGAATATTCATCCTAGTACTGGATAGAAACATTATGTTCTGTAGAGTGGATATCTTATTCAGAATTCCATTGAGTTTGGATCGTGGTCTCACTTTTTCCTAATAGTTTGCACAGAGATCAGTACAAGAATCTCTGAATATGTATTAAATCTGTATTAAAGTAGTGCTAGTACTGAAGTAATTAATATTGATTCCTAAAGATTGAGTACAGAAGGCTCTGGTATCTACCCTATACCTTATTTCACTCTTTTGTCCCTAAATTAATCTTGGTGCTTCGTATTGCTAGTCAAAGAGTAGCTTAAGAAAGCACGTGAAAGTATCAAAAGATAGCGAAGGAAAAATCAAAAAGAAAGGCTTTAATTCCTAAAAATATTTGTCTTATTTCTTGTTTGAATATATCTGGCTTCAGCTTTCACTTACTGGTTATTTATATGCTTTTTTGGCTATAGATCCTTTCAGTAGCCTCTTGCTATGGCTATCTATCTCACGGATGAGGGTTGCTCAGGCACACTATGTGCGTGAATTATAAATTGATTGTATTAAGAATATTTAAAAGAGTAGTATTTTTTGTTTTTATAGTAACAGCTTAGTGAAAGATCCAGAATGCTCTATATTATTTCTGTGTTCTCATAATCATTTTCTGTTACATCAATCTTTGTGTCATCTGAAACATTTACAAGCCAATCATTATTGAAAATGATGAATAGCAGTGAGTGATACCAGCAGAATACCAACACTGCACTTAATTACAATTTCCCACCTGATAACTATGCTTTAGATCCATTAGTTTGCCCATTCTTCACAGATTTAATCTGTGCTTTATTGCTCTGTAATAATTCTCATTTTTGATTCAGAATTTCCACAGCACTAGTAACTCACTAGTTATTGTACAAAAGTATCATATTTGGGCTCTAGAAGCTACACAGCAACTTACCTTTTAATGTTATCAAAGAAACAAAATCAGGTATGTTTGAGATGACCTGGTCCATAAAATCATGTGGAATGAGAGTTATATTCCCATAATCAGTTCTTTATCACCTGAATCTTTTATTAGCTTTCATTCCACATTTGTCTAGGAGGTCAGTGATTTATAGGTAGGAAGATGATCTTGACTGCATGTTTGGAATATGGACAATATATGGTCTTATAATCTGATAGAAGTTCCCTAATATTCTAAGATATATTAAAAATAAATGTTGTGATAAGATAACCTCAACCACCTGTAAAGGTCACCTTACAAGGGTTGTTGATTTTGCAGTATTAGTTTTGGCACAAGTTATCTGTTATTGTCATTTGTTACCAGATGACTCCTAAACACTTCATCTTCATCTTATTTGAAAACAGAAGACAAACATTTATGGAGCAATTCTTTTTCTTCTGCATCATTATTAACAATGCCTTTATGACAGGGTAAGAAAATAGCAATATTGCAATATGCCCAAGAACAAAAATTTTATATTTGTAATAACAGTTTCCTGAAGAAAACTACTCTGGGGGCTACACTTACACTTACTGGGGGCTACAGTTAATTCTTTAAAATCAGCTGCTGATCTGSCTGCAGTGTCAAGGAACAGAAACAAAATATGGACTACAGGCTACTATAATCACATTGTCCTGTTGTCTTTGCAGCAGATGAGATAATTAGAAAAMAAAAGTGACCAGGGATGATGAAAGTAAGGAAAAGGGGACAGATTAGGTAACCTCTGAAGACAGACCAAAGGTCCCTTCCAGACTAATTTTCTGTGATCTCATGTTACACCTTGCAAAGGTATTTTTTCTAGTTCAAAAGCTCTGGAAAGACAAACAGCGAAAATTACTTGACGGCTTGGGGACATTTATTGCCACTAGTGAAAAATAGCATGTCATAAAATGTTAGTAAATATATTAAATATGTCATTATATTTATTATAACAATTAAAATAGCAAAAGCTTAATAACTAATAAACCTGGAGAGAACTTTGCTTTCAAATAAATTTGCTGATAAAGAATTATTTTTGACAACAGCATTTATCATGGACTACCTAGTACTGTTGTGGTTATTTGTTGTACTTAATAAACAATGATAAATGTATCTTCTTTAAGAAGAGTAGCATAAATATGTGTTGTGCAATCTTCTCAAGAAATTGTAGCCAAGACTAATTAAATGATTCTAATTAAAATTGTGTAGATAGGAAGGAAATTAATGGCTTCATTTGTACTATTTGTTTATTTCGTTGTCAAGTGTACTGGATATAATTGCAATGCAAAGAAGAAATCATCAAAATTATTTTTTACTCGGTTGATTCTGTGTTACCTTAATTTATCACTTCATCATAAAGCTTCATTTTCCCTGTCTTAAAAGAGAAATAAAGATGGCAAAATGTAAAACCTCAAAAAAGTTATTTTCTTGATGGCAACTGTTAGATTGAGAATACATTTATTGAACAAAATAAAGCTAAGCTTCAATTAAGCATTCTATATATATTTAGTGAGCTACTGAAAAGTCATATCTCAGCCCACAAGGTTCACCAAAAGCTATGAACAAAATAAATTATAACAGAAGCAGAAGGAGTACTCAGACATTATGCCTGTAACATGTGACTTACAAAGGAATACAATATGACTCTTACCTTTTATTATGTGTAGTTTGTATCAGATATAGAAAAAAGATCTTCGTTAGTGCCATTTTTTTCTTTCTTTACTGTTAGCAGTTTCCCATTACAAAAAGAAAGAACACCTATTTTTTTTTTCAAGGGTGATGCTTACATTTCACTTGCTCGCTCAGGGGTCCACAGTTCCAGGGAGATAATGAATCAGGCTATAGATACTCTCCAATTCAAATAAACTCATTTCCATTTCGAGTACTGGGAGAAATKTACTGGAGATGTATTGGTAAGCTGGGCTTCGCTGAACAGCTTGGAGCAGATTCACTTCTCTTTATTCTTTCCTTCTCCATCGAGCTGGTAGCACAAAGAGARATGCTGCTGCCTGGGAGTTCCCAGCAGGAACCCAGCTGGTTCCTCACAATCATCTTTTTGCATTCCTCCATGGCAGAAAGCTATGGTCTCTATAGGCTTCCTCTTAGAAGACTCAGCATTGCTCTGGAAATTGCTAATTAATTCCTAATGAATTTGAAGAGAAGTAGAATTGTTTKAGAGTTTTGTTTCAACTAAACATGTGAAAATGAAAGATTCTGAAATTTCATACTTAGAAATGCATTTGTTTGTCTAAATCATGTTCACAACACTTGTTTTTTTGACATGTCTGCATTTTTTTGAGAGAAAGCAGATGTTTTTCTTTGTGGAAATTTCTGATTAACCAAAAGTAAAGTTTTCTTTTTCAAATAACTTTCAATCAAACAGTTTTGATGATTGAGCCATAGCTAAATCCTTTATGCTGACCGTAAAATCAGCCTGTATGTTGTCTCAGTGTGCTTCCACAATGCCATTCATAAATGAACTTTTATTGCCTTGGTAAGTAGAAATACATRGGAAATGAGAGTACATTTGAAAATTTTTCCATTTGTTACAGCCAGCTAAACTAATGGCTTGGTTTTTGTCAAAATCAGAGAGATTAATCGACAGTTTTAAAATCAGAAAAAAAAGAGCTCTACTAAAAGKTAAGATCTTGAGTGAAACAATTTTCCTCACGGGTAGGAGTCTAATCATCCTTCTCAGTGAATRTTTTTTCCTTTCTCTTCTCTTTTCTGCAACTCACAAATGCCAATACATAGAAGAAAAAAAATCCCCCCTATTCTTGAGAGTCTTACAACATGACTATCTTTACGCAATCTCATTCTCTTGCAAGGACCTGGATAGAAACTAGTGGCACAAAAGCCAGGGAGGGACATGCAAAACGGAAGAGAAATATTTATTCAATTAGGGACGAGCTGCAATGTTCCCTCTGCTAGCTTGGGCTCACCACTAGGAGGTTATGCTAAGTGCAGTAGTGCTGTGCTTTCCAGCTYGCAGAAAAGCCCCTTACATGACGTCTCTCCCTATTGAGTGCACTGGGCTACATCTCTCATAGAGAAATGCTGGGGCCAGCTAKGCCTGGAGCTGGAGGGTAAAATGGATGGAGCTGAGGACCTGCTATCTGCACTCTATGTACTCTGGGAGTTTGTTTTCCTCTTGCTCTGGTTTAGTCCCACGGACTAAATGATCTTCTATAGTCAGTGCGTGGCATTACCTGGATGCATCTTTCATCTTAAGACATATTTTGTCCACAGGAATCCTTTCCAAATGCTCAAAAATGAACTACTGCAATAAGCAAGCTGGCTGCTGAGGTACCCTTAACTACCCTGCAATGGCAGTGCAGCCACATACACAGCCCTGCAGAGTTCCCACTCACCTCTGGCTGAAGCACTGGTGAGGTTCCTATTTAATCCTTTGCGTTATGTTGCATTGTTGCAGTCACTGTGGAATCAGGAGCTGTATTGCTCTGAGGATGTAAGTAGAGCAAGTTAAAGGAAAGGAAGTATTTGCTATTAGATCAGTTGACATAGCTGGAAGAAAAGCAGACAATATCTTTATTCCCTGGACGAGATTCTTCTTGGTTATGAAACAGAGGTCTTTTGTTTCCCATCAGTATATTTAGTGTGCTTCCATAAGTTGGAGTTCCTCAGGCTGGGTGAGTAGGTAATAATAGCTAAAATGTATTTATAAAAGGTGAAACAGATGCCTGTGGAGCTGTTGAATAGCTCCTTCATAGCAACAGAATCATATTTTCTTTCTCTATGACTTGATGCTCATGTGTCTTTAAGTACGAGATGTGCAGTGCAGAAAACCACCAAGTGCAAAGGGAGTCACACACTTTATTTTTAGTAATCTGTCAAGGATCCAATAGAAAGAAAAAAACACCCTCTCAAAGTCTCAGGAGAAAAGCAACGRTTTCATATTATCTTTATTTATCATGACATCTCATGGGTAGAAAGGTGAATCTGAATTATCAAACCTGGAAAGGTTCTCCTAATAAACAAAATAACTGTGCTAAATAGCTTTCTACACCCAGGTTGGTTTAAGTCTTTATACTGAACTGAATCAAGAGTTACTTTTTACATGCTGGGGGGACTCATTGCTCACTGATCAACAATCAGAAGGACCTATCTGTGAAGAGATGGCTGAAGCAGTGGTGCCTTGCTCCAATGATAAGCATAATAAGTCTTATATAAGGTCTGGATAAACAAAACAGAAATATTACTAAGTGCACTTGAGAGGCGGGCTGAAGAATATTGCTACAAAGCATTCTCCTGATAAAATCTTCCACTCTTAATTGTTTGAAAAATGTCAAAAATATATTAATATTTTTTTTTTTTTTTTTTTTTTTTTTTTTTTGTCTTGTTTTATTCACTCGCTTGCTCCTCCAGGTTCTTCAGTGAATATTTAATGCAAGTCAGCTTCAGTTTTTGTATCATTTGAAACTATCTGCTATATAATGAATGCTATTCCTTTGAACATTCATTATTTATAATTCAATACTGAGAGTGGTTGATCTGATGCACAGSTCAAATGGAGGTCTTAAAGACGTGACAGCCCATGCTTGATGCCAAACATGACACATGTCCCCACTTCTGACACTGTGCGCACTGAAGTCCTGTAGATGCTGTTGGGTTTGTGCAGCTAAGAACACTGTGCTTAGCATGAACTTGCAGAAAAAGATCTCAGAATAAAGAAAGAATTCAATTTTCTATAGATCTGCATGAGGGCATCTTATAAGGTACAAGAGAAAATAAAATCGCTGGTACTTAGCCCTTCAATTCTGTGTCGTAAAAACTTGTGATCATCTTCCTGTGACCCGACTGTGAGTTTCTGTGCTATTCAGTGGTGCGCCGGCTTATTTTGAGATGGGAACAAAGATGCTTAAAAGAAAGCTAGGTTTCCTTATGAGCCAATGTGCTTTTTCTGGCTTTTTAAAAAGCGTTAGAGGTAACATTACTGACTACAAGGATGTAAAAAGAACAGCAGGAATCAGATAAAAGTAGGAATCTTCCTTTGAATTGTCTCTTCTYCCCCCCTCCACCCCTTATTTTTTAGCAGTATTACCTAGTAGAGTTTTTTCTTTATATGACTTTTTTCTCTGATACTGGATGACAGAAAATAGTATATTATAAATACAGCAATCTTTCAGTTTTCCTATCRAGCAAGAGAAAACGGAAGGAAAGCAGAATTTTCAGAATTAATTTGCTTGAAACTGAACTGCTGGTTTATGTACCATTTATTGCAACTCTGGCAATGTGTCTTTGTGGAGAAGGGTATCAGAATGACTCAGGGATACTGCTGTGTAGGAAAATAGGATGCTGCCGAAGTATTAAATAAGAGGAAAATCAATGTAGTCCAAAGGTTGCCTCCAAGGAAACAAAATAACATTTAYAAATGTATCTGTCTCTCTTGTTTCAGCCAGGAATGCCTGCAAAACCTGTTAGCTTTGCTAAACCTCCTAACCCAAGGCGGCAGCTTTAGCTCGTGCTGGCAGGTGAGGTACTGCCTTAGCCAGTCCCCGACCACTCATCATCACCACTGCCAGGGGTTATTTCCTCTTCAGATGGCCTGGCTGAAATAGCTGCCTGAGTTCTCCCTAACCTGCTGCAACCAAGCTGAGCTGACTTGGCTTCAAGCAGATGATAGAAAATGGGTTATTGAAGTGATCACAGGAGGAGCTAACCCCTGGCAGAGGGCAGGGAATAAACCTGGGGCAGTGGAGGGGCAAACACGGCATGGAAAAGGCCCCAGTCTCCAGGTGTGGTAAATCAGATGAAATCACTCAGTGGTACCCAACACTAGATCTGACAACATGATAGCCTGGATCCAGCTCATAGGGAAAAATGAGCACTGCTTTGCTTCTCTGGTCCTGAATGCCTGCTGCCAGAGTGATCAATAACACAGTAAAGAGTGATCATGAGACACATGCCCTGGGTTAGGAGGATGAGTGTCCCTACTGCTCCTTATGGCCCATCCAGAAGCCATGTGGCAGTTGCGGCTAGTGGCAGCATCAGCACCATCAGGTCTCACGTGCAGGGAAGGGCTGCCCTAGAAGTGGAGAGGAGATGAAGCATCAGAGAGCACCTAGAAATATAAACTTATTTTTCTTTCTCCCCAACCTGATATCTGGGTGATCCAAAACAACCCCCACCTGCCATTCAGTACAAACCTGCACCTGTTTTAACGCTGGAAATTCTCTCCTACATAGTTTGCAGCCAGAACAGTGAATATCAAAAATTAACTCACAATGTTCACTTACTCTGGCATTAGAGAAGTCTGTAGGACCACGTGCAGAGATTTACAACCTAGGGGAGTTTCCCTATGGAATTTTCTTATAGAACTGAAGTGTGTTGGGAGGAAACAAGCTGGAATCTATTTCTTTTTGCCATTTTATTTACTTGACTTTATCAGAGAATCCCTCTATATACACATGCAGGGACTCTGAAATCCTTCTTCACTGATAGACCTCTGAGTAGATTTAAGTTTATTACATGGATTATTCTTTTCCTTTGGTGTTAAYGACCACTTAGAGTGAAAGTGAGGCAATATAGAAACACTGACAAAACAAATAAAGAGATCATTATAACAGCCTACATTGCACAGTTTAAAAACTGGCATCTATTCACATGCTGTTCACACTTCATACACATTTTCATAAGCATTTTTTAATATAGATGACATATCACCTAATTACATAATTACATGATGCATTGTAATGGCTCAGTGATTTGGGGGAGATAAAAAYTTCTCTGAAAAGCTCAAACTAATCATAAGCTCTAAAACTCTAGAGGGGATTATTGAGTTCTATATATGTTTTGGTAGTTTTTTAATTTGATGTTTCCCTGAAATCATTGAGTGTAATGGACTATAAAGCAAGGAATACACTTTTTTTTTTCTTCTGAAAATGCAATCACCTGAAGTAGACTGTCAAAGTAAAAGTTAGTTACATTTCCTGTAAAAGGCCAAATTCATTTTTTCTGTTAGATAAATTTAACATTTAACCATTTTAGCTAAAGTTGCACTCATGAATTTAGAACCAGTTAAAATCACAAATATGATTTTGTATAGCTTATGTCAAACTTTGTGTCCATCTTTTTCAACTATTAATTTGTGTATATGAATAACTGCAACAGAGACAAGGTRTGTTGTGAAAGTTCTGACATGTTAGTGGAATCTTAAACACTGAAGTGCCCCTAGCTCTTTTTTTGTAACTTTTAACAACATGATAAAGTTTATTTTATATGTCACACTGTCACGACACATACCTCTGCAAGGTGCTGCTATTCTGCAGCCCTAAAGGTGCCTGAATACAAGCTTCCTATATGCTGTGAAACTATTTAATTAACACTTAAATACCACAATTTCCTGAAAACAATATATGAACAAGTAAATATTTTATTTGAAAGATCCCACAAACATTAATCAGTTTCTTACTAATATGTTTAGAATCAAGGAAGTGCATAGAAACTCTACAAAGTAATGTATATCTCAGAAAATTAAGCTCTCTTTTTTTTTTTTTTGCAATCAGTCAGTTCACAACAGTCGCTTTCTGCTACCATTGAATTGATTGTATTCAGCTTTTCCCATGAGGTGTCTGCTGCCTATCTTGCCATTTTATCCAAGGGGTTAGATGACTGTTAGTGACTGTTTACAAGTCTGCTGAAGAACAACTGTTTGAAGCACTTGAKCATTTATTCCACTTCATGCATATCAACTGATAGTTTAGCACGGCAGTCATCACTGCATCACTAGATCTCGTGACGACTGCRTAACGCCGGGGTAAGCACTTTATTGATCAGGGGCTGAAGATATTGTACATCGTATTTATTCACGCAAGTATCTTCCAGAGCTTCTTATAAGCGAGATGTACTGTGAGAAAATCTAGCTAGTTTTCCGCTAAGAACTATCCATCTCACAATGCATCTGCATAGAAATTCCTTTAGGGAACAAATGTGTCTYCTGGCACATAACTGAGCAGGAAGATAGTAGAGAAGTTCTTGTGGTGAAGGCACATGGAGCAATTCATGCTCCACACTTTGGAACACAGGTTGTTCTTCCTTTTTATACTAGCAGACTCATTCTTTTTGTCTSCCTGACACTGACTACATTGTACTGTGAGTGCAGAGAATAAAACTGGCCAGCTCCTGGCTCCCACTGCACTGTTGCTTTMAGTGAGGAACTCCCTCCTAGAAGTTGGTAAAGTCTCCATTCTGAAAACAGTTCTCAGACTCTTTGAACTGGCCCAAACATGAGTGCAGAAAAGCTGATGCACTCACATCACCAGTCATTTCTCAGACTCCCCCTCTTCTCATTGCAGGGTCAAACCTCTYTGTAACTTTCCATGGTACCTCATGCATTTTCTGTGACTCAGCAGCATGTGGTATTACAGGACTTGCATGATCAAAATAGGTGTCAAAAGCTCAAGAAAGGGTGACTCAGAGAATGAGTGTTGGTGGAAGTGGGTGGAGAAATACTGAGTGTCCGCACATTTATAAGACTTAGTCATAATCTAGCTGCTAAGAAGCTAAAACTTAGAAAAAAAAAAAAAAAAAAAAAAAAAAAAAAGTAGTCATGTGAAATGCAAAGCTATATTCTTTAAGGAAATAAAAAACTTGATGCCACCTTTGAAGTTCAGATAAAGCAGAACAACGGAGTTTTTTTCTGAAAGTCTTTCCTAGATTAAGATGGCTAACCTTTTCAGGGGTCTTTCACAAGTTAAATGAAGAGAAGAAAGCTTCACTTGCTTGAGACTTGATCTGAGAATGGGGAGAAACAAACGTTTTGCCTTTATATGTCATAGTGCCATGTTTCACTTTGGCTTTAGCAGTGATAAACTGATGAGTGCTAGCATCCACAAGTATCTCAGTGGAAAACACAATTTTTACATAGATTGCATTTCACATTGAAGAAATTCTTTTGGAAACCATTTTTTTGCTCTCYTCCCCGCAAAAAGAGAACTTCTGTCACAAAACAAAAAAATTGAAAGAATTTGTCACAAAACAAATTTTTAGATTCTGCATGTTTTGGGGGTTTGTTTGCAGAAATASCTTGCAGTTCAGACTCAAGGACAGCCCTACACTCGCAGCTCAGGCCTTTTCTGTGTTAATTCCAGTAATTTATGCTGTTTCCATGTAACTGATGATAGTATGCATTAAACAATATAAAGGTTTTTTAAAAAGCTAAGAGTCATCAACATGTCACAAAAGGACAGCAAGCTACATTTTGTTTTTTATTGGCCATCTGCCACCCTCTGAGTGTTAGTCAATAATGATCTGTCAAACAATTAACACAGCTAATAAATAGTCACAAAGTAACCTAATTTGCCAACCACTAGTAGCCACCAGTTGGAAATTAATGTACTGTAGCTATTCAGTATCACACCAGACACCCAACCAGATGGAAAGGAAACATGACATGAAAGATGATGATCAATGATGAAAATGACATGCAGTGTTAGCAAGTAATTTAGACATGGAAAAAACCTTTCTGCTAGCTACATACATGTGGCTGATACAAACTACGCATTGTCTTAATAGGAAACAACCCAGCAAGAAATGCTGAGACACCTCACACAAAACTGAGGCATTAAAAATGTCTCTCTAAYAAAAGGTAAACTCTGGAAATATTCTAGTTTATTCTGAGATTCTGCTTACACAGACGCTTACACAGAATTTCATATTTTATCATTTTAACAAACAGAAGAACTGCACAGAATACTAAAAAAATACCTGATATTATCAGGGTGTCTCAAATGCTAGTGCAGAATTTTTAGGTGATTGATTTCAAGGTCTGACAGAATCATTACGATAATATAATCCAGCTTCCTGAATACTGCAGGGCACAGAACTGTGGCCACTAATTCTACCAAGCCAATAATTTGTATTTTGAGCTAGAGCATAATGTGCCAATTTAGGAAATCAGTCCACATATCTCCCACGAATTCTAGATTGATTTTGTGAAATTTGTGCTACAATGCCTTGAATCTTCGCACGCTCTACTTCATGTTGCTTATTGGAGTCCAGCTGGGGAATGGCATACACATGTCTACCTATGAATAAGTCAATTCTTAAAGACACTGTGTGGAAGAGACTTCATTTGAGAAGAAAAGAATAACGTAATTGTCGATACAGACACTTTTCTCTAAGCTCTCTGCAGGGTTCTGAGATCTGACAGAGTGTAATTTCCACACATCCATACAAATGGTTCACAGATTAGTTTTCAGGACTTAAATTCATAGATCCCACAAAACTGAGACGAGCTGCTTGGAAATAAAGGGAAATTTGAGTAGAAATGAAAAACAGTGGGTTCTGTTTCTGCAAAGGAGAGGTCTTTTTAATAGTAGGATCAGACAAAATAGGACAGTTCTATAAAACATACTAGTGTAACAGTGCTTGTCTTATGTCTGTTTATGAACCACTCACACTTCATTTATCCAAATACATTAGTAAATGTAGAAAAAAAATCAGTAGCATTTTCAATCTCCATGAAATGCTTTTAATTTCTGCCTCCCTCTTTCTGCTCCTACAGAAACCTGTGGATGAGCATTGAAAATATTCAGTGCTTTTGAAAATCATGGAAATGTCTGAGAAATTCATGGAAACTGCTCCCTCCTGTAGAGCAGCTATTGAGTAAAGGACGCAGTTGACCCACTACTTAGGAGCAGAGGTCTGTGGGCTGCAGCTTTCCAAGCAGGACAATTTTGCTTTGGAAGCAGGATGTCTCTATATCACAGACAAGGCAGTGCAAAGCCACCAGGAAGTGTGAAGACCAGCTGCCTTTTTGAGAAGAGTTTCCACTTCCAGTTAGAGAGCAAGACACAGCAGCAGGCAGCACCTAAAAGCAGGCTGATCACAGAAAAAAAAAAAAGGAAAAAAGAAAATGCCAGCCACCTTCCTGCAGCAAAAAGATTAATTTCACTGCAAGATTTATGCAAAACCASAGGTCTTCACAGAGCCCTGACTGAAATGGATGGGGCACTTCATGCTGCCCAGATCTAAGACTAGAGCTGTCTGAGCACACAGTGTGGGAAATGTTTATGCCTCATCCTGAGCTTAAAGGTTATTTCAGCACTGTGAAAGGCTGGAAATGTAGTGCGGGAGCACAGTTTTGTGGCATTAGTCTGGTCTGGGAATTCACAGAGACTGCCAGAAACTTTGGAGACTGTTGTGGATGTGAACGCAGGGCTACACAGTCACTCTGCTCAGTAGCAGGGCTGGCTCAACCCTGTGGGGGSTGTCTCTGGGCTCTCCCAGGTGTATTTTGACAACTGATTCAGGGAATTAACAAAAATCATCCTGATTAAAATAAAATAAAAAAAAAATCCACAGTATTTCCACCATTTAGCTCACACACACTTGAAAAAGGGATAGTCCCAAGTCAGAAGAGAGGAAAGAGAAAACACGAATGATCATAGCACGGGAGACAGTGTAGCAGGCAGCCATATCCTCTGCTTATGTCATTTCCATTTTAATCCTGAGCACCTGATGTACATTCACACTCCAGAGTGGTGTCATGACAAGTGCATCAACTTGCCATAATCTGGTTTGGGTACTTGCCACGGCAGGAGAAAACAAACTCATTTATTTCCATACCATCTGCATTTCTATCAACTGTGTTGATATATTAGACTCCCTGCCAACCCAGTCTCCTACATACATTTCTCTTAATCTCTCACATCAGTGAAGATTCTCATCTTACAATTGTCCTGTACTTAAAATTTCATTATCTTGCTTCTTGGGTGAATTAGGCCCATGCCACTCRCTGAGCGGTCTAGATTGGAAAACTACAACAACTAATTCAACTAAAAGGAAGCCACGAATGCAGATGTACAGAAGGTCACTTTCATCTTTAACAGCTCATTTTTTCTTACTACATTTCAGAGCGTACAAGACAAGAAATTAGACTGGTTTCTGAGTGTAAATACATTTCAGGGAAGCTAATAAGAGCCACTGAACATAAGCTAGTTGTCTGTCCACGTTARTATATCATTACAAATATTAAACAGGATTTCACAGGCACTGCTAGGCCTCATCTGAATAGATTTCCTCTACTCTAAATGTCCTCCCTACTTGACAATGCATAAGAGAACAGACTGCTTTGAGTGGTTCAGACTCYAAACTAGGCAGGTTTGAGGGAAGAAAGGGAAAAAACAAAGGTATTGAGAGCAGAATTAAGGTCCTGGAGGTTTTTATCTATCATTCTATCATTCTTTCCTCTTTACCTCCCCATTCTTATTCTTCCCTTAGCAGCAGTTAATCAGCACCTTAGAGTATTCATTTCCTCTAGTCCAGAATATCTATGGAAAAGTGAAACATATAAGGAGAAAAATAATAAAAAATAAAGTACATGATGTTGTCATATGCCTAGCAGCATAATTTATAAAATATTTTTGCTCTTGTCAATCACAAATATGCAAATTAAGAAAGATGTGCAGGAGGCAGAATAGATGGAAACACAGTAAAATTACCTTTTCCAAAGAAATGTTAGAAACAATCAAAACTAAAAGTCCCACACTCTAGTAAAATGCACTAGAGTTAGCAGTACGTAAAGTAAAATAAAATTCAGGTTACCACAGTGCAGGTAGCTTGGCTAAAGACAAAATAGTAACAAATGAATATGCACATTTACACAGGCATGCAAACAATTTATAGAGTGTAGAACTTTAACAGAGCTCTGGAACAGGATATGAAAGCAAATACAGCATAGAAAAAAWATCGTGGGTGCTGATTGGGTGGGATTTCAATTATTTTGACACTTAWGAAGTGAAAAAGGTAGAATTATTTTAGGAAAAAAATATTTTGTTCTAAAAGAATTTAAGAGCTATCTTCATACTCAGAGTGTTAGATGAATACTGGAAACAGATTCTCTTTTTCCAGGGTTTAGAAAAATGGAAGAAAATGTGGAGATAAAGGACCAAAACTCAGTCCCTCTAGAGGGGACTAGACTCCTTTCTAGACCCTCTATAAAGAAGTGGATTAGTACTTGTATCATTCATGAAGTTTAGGGTGAAATAATAATAAAAAAAAGTTAATTGAGAGATTTTCATAATTTAAAAGGGTGTATCTATTAAAGCACTTAATTCTGGCTGTYTCTGGGAGATACACATTATTTATACTCATTTGTCAGAACTGTTACTAAAGAATCAATTTCTCCAAGAGTTTTAAAATAATGCAGAACTGCAGGCAATATCCAACCCCRTATCAGATCTGCTATCCTGAATGAAGAATATGGACATTACCTTCATTACTGTTTAATAAAAAAAAGGATAATTTGTAACTCTACAGGAATATTCAGAGAAATAGTAAAAATACGTAAGATAAGATATGTAAGGGATTTCTGATACAGAAAGAGATCTTTATAAGAATGTGTGACTTGACTGCCATTGAAACTGGTTTTCACTAGGGGTTTCCAAAATGAATAACCTAAAAGTTAGAACTTGGGCATTAAGGAAGAACAAAAACGTGGCCATTTATATAAATTCTGCTAAAGAAATGACTTCCTAAAGACTGAGAAGTGGCTAGCTGGCCCCACTGGATAAAAAAAAAATTGCAGTGCATCCTAAAAAGAAAAAATCTACAACAGAAAACTTAGCATCATTTCATAGTGAAAGAAACAGAAAGCTTTTCTGAGGATCAAACATAAGAAAACAGTGAATAGTCTAGAGAATTAAAGTCAGTCAGGTCAGCCCTCAGTTGCAAATTGCAAATTCTTCAAAACCATGAATTGCCCTGGTGGTTGCAAAGACCAAATGTTCAGATTTTCATAAGGACATTACCAAAGACATATCTTGGGAGTGTTTGTCTGAAGTGTGAAATCACAGAGTCAGAAAAATGTTAAGCAGCTGCCATTTTACCAGGATTTAAACTGGAGGAAAAAGTAGTTATAGCCTTCAATMGCTTGACAAATGGCAAGAGACAGGGAAGTAGGAAGCAGAACTCTTCAGAACTGAAACAAACATAGGAAACAAGTATCTCAGCAATACATGCATGGAATGTTCTTAAGCCTTCAGAAAAATCATTGAATTCTGCATTTAATTGCTTCTCAGAGGTGATGTGATTTGGTGTAAATTTCTAAGCCCGATGGGCCCAGATCAAAGGACAACAGCRATCAATATTTACCACATACAAATTCAAAACTGGATGAAAAGAACTGTCTTTGTTTTTTAATCTGGCCTGAGTTGTAGCAAAAATAAATTCCTATTAAATGATGTTTTGAAATTAAATCGGATCACGCCAAATATACAAGATTTTTAAATCTTAGATTGTCTTTAGTAACCTGATCTTTTTAAATTTCAAAATAAACAGTAATTTCAAAYTGAATAATAAAACAACTAGAATGCAGAGTGTGATGTATCAACAATTTCAAAATCTTTTTTTCCAGATTTTTGTTGATTTTTCTAAATAGATTTTCTCACATCATATTTTTGTTGAACTGGCACTTTGAGTTAAAAAAAAAAAAAGTGTTGAAGAATTTTCAATCTGCTATACACAAAAATGATGAAAGGCCCATGATCATCTGGGGAGCTATCAGCCATCATGACATCCATTATTAGACACTAGCCTTTAACAAGAGCTGTTATTTCTAGATTTTTAGACTCTTGTAAAAATAATAAGCAAGGATATTTCATGAAGTACAGAATAAACACAACAGAAGTCAGAACATGTCCTACAGTCCTACATGATAAGCCCTCTCTGTATACCATTTCTTCAGCAGCAAATATACAGCCAGCACATGAGTGTAAGGGGAGCAAATCCAAGTAACAGGAAGGTAGAAAGAATGGTGAGGCTAGAAACTGTGGCTTGTGAGTGCCTGTAAGATATTAAGAAACATGTATTAAGAAACAAAAGCAACCATGTCAGATATACCTCAGGCTGCTGAGCTCATATCAAAGCTGTATGGTTGTATCAGGATTTCATTGCTATTAAACTTATCATGCTTGATGCTGCACTTCAGAGGAAGTAGAGGAAGAGATGTTAGCTACAAGAAAGTTATTTTACATACCGGACATTTGGGTTACATCAAAGCTTTTCATGGCCCAGATGCTTGACTCATATTTATGGTTAGAAATGGTCCTTCCAAAAGAGCTGCTAAAAGTGAGACCAAAACATCCACCTTGAACTACTCTTGTGAGAAATTCAGTGCATGACGTGGTCCTGAACAACACAGTCTGACTTACATTTTTCCTTTTCTGTGAGCATCAATACTTCCCATCTCTTCGGATTTTTCATGTCTATATGCAAAAGTAGGGGCTACTTTTTGATTGCTAGTGCACATGTTTCAGGAAAAAGCTAGGAGAATAGCTGACAGTTATTAAGATCTGTTGTCAGCTCAGGCTCCATATTTGCAGCATTGCAGATGATAGACTGTAGTGTCCCTGACCTGTGAGACAATGCACTATTTCTGTGGCCGTGCTTTTGGGATGCTCTGTACATGTAGCCAGAGGCAGGGGTGACATACATAACATACATTATGTTTCTTTCTTCAAAACGTCATTCCTACAGGCACTGTATCTGTCTCAAATTCAGCCAGCAGCCGGCAGTTTCTCCATGSTATTCTAGAAACGACTAGAGGCAGATGGAGGGGAGCACAGAGCTGCCCTCATTTTCCATCTGGCACAGTCTACTTTTAGCTCCRCACTTACTTGGGATGGTTTTAAGTCTACTGGCTAGCGCTGTGTGGTTCTGCTGATACTGCCCCCAGTGTCACAGTGTATAATGTATTCCAGGCAGTGGAACTCAAATACTTTCCAGACCTTCCATAAATAATTTTATATTAAAATAAAAGCAGATGATGTTTTAAAGACTGCTGTGCAAACTCTATTTATGCAGCATATAAAAATTTATGGGAATTCTTGGTAGCATTAATAAAATATATTTAAAAACATTTGATTGTGCTGCAATATGAGACAATAAAAGCCAAAATCTTCTCAGGGGAAAAATTTTACAGAAAAACTCTTTTTGGGCTGTAAAAATGCAGACCTACTGTGTTAGAGCATCCTATAAGCAAAGAGTGCAACCAAATTAGACATATGGAATTCTGGTTAAATATTTTACAAATATTCCCAGCAAGTAAAAAGTATATAATAACATGGAGGAACATACAGCCAGCATTTAGTGAACTAAGGCATCTTGAAATATTCAGTTTTATTTTAGTATTATAACCTATAATAGATTTATTTATGCCAATGGGAGTGCATTCATTTGAACACACTCTCAATGAGTACACATGCAGGCTTATTATTTATTTAATCCTTTTAACTTATTTACTCCTTTTAACCTCACTTATTTGGCAAAAAAAAAAAAAAATTAACATACTTCTACTGATTTGTGCTAGCTGAGAATAGATTCTTATTAAGGGCAAACAGTGAGAAAGCATACTAACTTATGCACTTTCTCATGGTCTAGTGGAAATAAACACTACAAAATTATAGTTAGTAATATAAACATCTGAACATTTGTGGAAGTGGCTTTCCTTTAGGAACAATCCCTATGGTATTTAATTATAGGGCAATATAGAATTCAGGACCTGAAAGGAATATAAATGAAGTGAGAAAAAAGGTTGAAGACCACTAAATATGTAAAAACCTTTTGAAAGGACCGCAGCAAACCTTCCCCTTCCCCCCAAATCCCTCCTGAGATGGTTTAAGCTGGTTGTAAACTCCTGAGATGTTTATGAATAAGACTGTATGATATGACTGAGTGTGCTATCGGGCAACCTGATTTTATAACCTAGAAAGCCCTTCCCAGTCTTGTGACCTATGTTACTACGTTTGTGAATTATCTATCACTAGTAATAGGCTTAAAATTCTAATTTTTATTTTTTTATTGTCACAAGATTTGCACATGTGGGACCTGTACTGAATTCCTTTAACTATCAGGCAAAATTATTCAAAGAAATAGATGGACAGGATCGTCTTATTCTGCTTGTGTGAGAGTTGAAAAGACTGTGTACTCTACTCTGTTTTTTTTTTCCCTCTGCAGTAATTTTTCCAAACCTAGTCAAAATGTGCTAAGTGCCATATATAAAGTAGAACATTTGCAATGTTTGGATCCAAAGATTGATCTGAACTTAAGCATCCTCCTTAAGACGCAGAGCCATGTGAAATTTAGGTTCATGATCCATCTTCACTGGGACACTGTTTTCACCTATTTGTGCTATTTCCCTTTCTGCATATAAAAGTCCATTTGGGCTAGTATCATCTCACTGATTTAACACACTGTAAGTTTTAGTTTAGCTCTGATCTTTTAACTATCACTGTACTAGAAAAATATAGCATAGCATGACAGCAGATAGAATTACACTTACAAATTTCAGCCCCTATTTGCAGGATCTCACAGTAGCTCATCACCTACCACTTAAAGACTATGACTTATTATTTGTCCCTACCAAACCAGCTACGGCCAGGTGAGCACTCCCTCCTTTTCCCCAGAGTAATCCTTGCATGTTCGTTGTCTTTGTAATATCAGAGGACCCTCAGTATCCCTACTTGGTTTTGGAAAAGAAGTATGACTCCACACATTTTCCAACTCAGCGTCACCTTTTGTTGATATTGGATAAACCATGCTTCTCAACRCTTGTGTTTAATTTAGGAACAGTGTGTTATGCTGGTTTCTAAACAAAAACAGGTTTTGACTTAGAGAACTTCAAAACGCTCAAGTGTGAAATTGTGCTCTCGGCTAAAACATGACATAAGCTTTAAAGTCTTCCAAAATATCCATGATATTTTAGTCATATTCTTCAAAGCAGATTCACCTGAATATAGAAGATCTTCTTCACTGGACAAAGGCGAAAGAATAGCACCTTTTTCTTAGAATGGCATCTTTTGGCTATTAAGATCATTACTGTACTTTTAATTACAAAAGTGGCAAAACTGGGTTATATTTTGTCCTAATAATACTGGCAATAATAGCCAGTTGCAGAAAGAACTATGTTAAACTTCAAGAGCAAACCAAGATTTTTATGTAGCAATGTCTATGTTTGATTCTTACTAGCAATTCTTGGTCTAAGTTCAGAAAGATCAATGAAACTTTGAAAGGCAACAAAATGAGTATGTACACACAATGGTGTGAAAACTCAAAAGCAATACTCAAATACTCAAAAGCAATGTCTAAGACATCCCTTCAAAATGTTTTCATAAGGAAAAAACTATTTGAAAATAGAACCCTTATATAAAAAAAATCAAATTGAGAATTCATAATTCTTTAAAATTACCTATTGTTACCCTGAAACATCCTCCGAGCAGATTAAACACATGAGATTTGATGGCACATGAAAACAAAGCCCAAAATGTCTTGTTCATAATTGTGGTCTACCTGGTTTAAGGCACAAAGGACCTATTTTGGGTGACAGTGGGTGAAACTGTGGGATTTTAGACCTTCTAAAAATTCTAACATAAAATTCTTCAGAAGAATATGCAAATATTCTCTGAGCGGGAAAAATACTCTTAAATATCTCCAGGAATAGTCCCCTAATCGTATGTAGTCATAGACAGATTCATTACATAGTGAAATAATTTAGACACTTCACACTCATTTCTGCCAATCTTTGGTCCAGGTCTTGTGTTTGGCACTGTGGTTGAATCTTCCTTCAGACAATCCCACAGCACATTGCAGTCATTGATGATTGAGCTTTGGCAGTTATTTGGGGGATAGGAAAGATATACTCACACTTTACTTTTGCTTTTGTTCAGGGTATGTGAGAAATCTATCATAGATATGAGGGCTCCTAAATGTCTCTCACACTTTTATCACAAGGCCATCCATTACTACATACAGAGATTTGTGAACAACGGCTAACATTTGAATTCAGGTCATTCTAGAAGAACTTGATTTCTTATTCTATGTGCAGGTGCTTTTACAAGGATAATATCCAATTCAAATAGTCCATCTAAGTGAATTAGAAGGTTTGCAGGTTTCATGGTAGAAGAAACAGGCAGAGGTAGGAAAACTCCCCCCTAAACAGTGACAGATGTCACGCAATCAAGACAGGAATGGTCTACTGCGTTGCAGCAAAGCATACAGCACAGCGGAACATGACTGCACACGGAACACTCATGGATAAAGATAAACAATCCTCGAGTATTTGAAGGCTGAGGCAAATACTGTCAGATCATGACTGCTACATGTACAAGAAAGTGAAAAGAAATTGAACTTTGTTAGATGATCATTTCTAATGTATATAAGCAATGCTAGAAGATAGCTGGTTGGATGTCATGGCAGTGAAGAAAGATGATTTCAGGCACTATTCCTGACTGGAAGTGAAGAGATCCAAGGCAAACAATGTCAGACAACTACTGTTGAATGGGGTTTGGTGAATGAAGATGAACAATGTCAGAGGAAAACTGCTGAGGAAATGCAAGTCAAACAAAGATAAATAACATCAGAGGATTATTACATAGACTATATAGGTGAATGAAGATGAATAAAGTCAGTCAACTGCCAAAGAGATATTAGACAAAGCTGAGTAGAACAAGATAAGAAAGATACACGGCAGAAGTGATGCAAGTATAAAAGACTCCCTTAAAATAGTTAAGAGCAGAACACCTAGTCTTCTCTTCCTATAAACAGGTTTTTATTTTCTTTCTCCTCCATTTGCTGTATAGATTTCTAATTTACTCCTAAATCTCCTAGGTTTTATAAGTTTTTTCAGCACTTGTTCCATTGTCATCAGATATTTATGTATGGTTATATTTGACCCGAAAAAGATGAGTACTTGCGTACTAGACTGCTAATACTTAAAAAGTTTTAAGAGTGTCACTCTTAAAATCCTTATGTAAGGATGGAATTTAGCACAAATCTCTTAGCTTCAGAAGATTCCTGAAGAATGAAAAATGACAAATAGTAACACCTTCTGGGGAAAAAAAAAAAAAAAAAAAAAAGATAATTAGTATCATTAGAGAAAACTCTAAAATAAGTTAGAGGAATCGCATGGCTAATTCCTAAGATTAGAATTTATCCCTTCCAGACAGTCCCTTCCAATTGTCAGGATGCTTATGGATCTACTCACAGATTCTCAGAGAATGAAAGAAAATCTGACACCCTCAGGAAAGCAGAATTAAACAACAGTTTATGTGAAATACGCAATAAATAGCCAAGCAGATAATGACGAACAGATTGCATCTCTGTTATAAAACAGAATAAATGATAAATAGAAGCCTAGCTATAATGTTTTCTCAATACAGAAACATCCTTCCTGCATTGGATAAACTGTATTATCACTCTCTTCTCCCTCTTTACACAGTACACAATTGCCAGAGTAGTTTCAGTGACGAATTTGGGATTATTTACAAGTTAATTTTCTGCTTAGCATGTATGCTAGCATCTGTGTGATCAGAATATCGATCAAACTGTGTATTTCTGTGTTATAATTAGTGAGCATTAATGCAGTATCATTAGATCATTAGTGTTCTATAAATGTGAAATGACAGATAATAAAAAGTATACTGAAAAATGTACCGCTTTCAGGACTGTTCTGTTAAAGTTAGGCAATTTATTGTGATATGTACAAAAAAAAAAAAGGATTTTGCTATGTACTCATTGACATAACCAAGGTAAAATGTCTGCTTTGGTATGTGTGTAGTAATGGGAGTTGTTAGCATAAGCTTATGGGGCAGAATAGTTTCCCAATCAACCTTCTACTGTTTAATATTATGTCAAAAATCTCCGTCTTCTGGTAATTTAATGAAGTATGTTCATTACCTTCTACCAGGAACTAGAAACACTAAGATTCGTCTAGCCTACTGCATACCATTTTCTACTGAGTTTATAGTCAGTAAGAAATGTTAGGTAACAGTTTTTGTTTTAGATTTTAGAATTTAAACTGAGTGAATCTAAGCTAACCAGAAGGTAGCTTAGATAAGATAGGACATGCAGTTCCACTGTGCAGACTGAAACCAGAAATAGATTTATTAATCATGTATGGACAAAGGAAATATATGTAATGCTGCCATCGGGATTTGTCAACCATACAAGGTCAGCACAGGAAATAGTTTAATTATATGTAATCAGATGCCTTATATTGCAGTCTTCCTAAGTGCAACAACCAGGAAAAAAAAAAAAAGATTCCTAAATGGCATACAAAATAAGTTAGGGTTCTAATTGGCTGCCCAAACAAGCAACTTTTTGATTTCCATGATAATTTATTTCATCTGTTATATAAGGAACAGCTCTCAATTACAAGGTCTCTTGGCACACCATTCTGTTCCGACAGTAAGTACATGGCTTAATATAGAGATCTGGGGACAGAAGAACTTATTATCATGATCTAATCTGACCTTTCACTGAACAAGGGCAAACACTTCCACCTGAGAAAAAGAACATGGATTTCACTGCTTTAGATCATCTGTTTTTTGCTCTGTTTTAGTCTGGTTTTGAGTGATCTGTATGTGCTATAGGAAAAGAGTTCAAAGAGTGGAAGTTGGGAAGTGATAAAGAGATGCTGTATGGTTTATGTCACTGGGGTATTGCTGTGAGAGAAAGATAATGGAATATGAGGCCAAAACTAGATGGGGCCTAGTTTTACCTTAAAAACAGAAACTTGTTGAGATAATCATAACAAGCCCAGAACATTGCCTGAAACGAAAGTTGTACATTTTCCAGAAAAGATCACGTACTGCCATCAGATGCAGGTATTACCATCTATTATGGTAATTACAGATGCTCTGATTCTAAGACAACTCCAAAAAGGAGATTATATTAATATGAAATAGATTTTGGAGCCGAAGTAATCTGAATACAAGTTTGGGTCTTTTTTCTATTTTCATTCACAACTACTTTTTAGTTTTTTTAAATCTCTAGCATCAATGCAGAATGCATATTTACATCACAAATTACATTACTATTTTGACAGAAATAAGTATCATGAATTCTCTTCCATCCCTAAGTGGGAAACTTCAGATATATCTGCCCCGCCCCTCTCTCCATTCCCTGTTTTTAATGAACACTACTTAAAAGGATACATATCCATGCATGCCTAATTGAAAGGAGTCATTTTTGTCAGGACTGTCTTTCAGTTTCTCATTGTTACAGTACTTACTTCTCAAGGTCTTTCCCTTTCCCTTCTCACTGCAGCTGAACTCTCTGAAAGATGGACTTTTGAACTTATTTCATAAAAAAATAAAGAAATGTAAGATATTCTGAGCTTCACTAAAGGCAGGACAAGATATCTGTCGCAGTATGCAACATGATCTCCCCAGAGGGAACCTTAGTAATGTTTCTATCGTGAAAAAAAAACCAGCAGGACTCAGTGTGGTTGAAATAAGATGGACAAAAATCTACTAAGATCAAAATCTCTTCTGGAGTTTCACTGAAAGTTCCTATCAGTGAAAGAGTTTGCAACTGAGCCCATAGGAGCTCTCTYGTTCATGTCTTTGTCTTCCTACAGAGCAAATTCCTAAAAAGCAAAGCAAAAAAAACCAAAACAAAACCACTCAAAGTCAACAAYCATAGAATTTTACCGCYAGTGAGCTAAGAGACAGTCAGAATTTTAAAAAATATACATATKCAATGCAAAAAACATTGCATGACAYGTGTGAACACCAAAAATGCCTACAACAAGCTAACCTACAACCACCAGGATCAAGAGAGAATCCAATTTTTAGGAAAGCAAATGCTCATGGCAAATTCTGTAGCKGCAATAAGGAAGGTGTTACATCCATTAAGTCCAAGTTAAGTCCTATCTTACAAGCTTATTTTGAGATAAAAATCCAAATTATTGTGTTTGTTACTATGGAMAGGAGGATGGCATTTGGTACACAAAGATGGAAGAGAATGGATGCATTCAGACAGAATTGAACAACTGTTGTAAAAAGATAAGTCATTATCTTTTGGTCTTAAAGAAAACTCTGCTTAAGTGGTAAACTGTAACAGTCACCACACCTAGCAACCATACACTTAACTTTATATACTCAGACAAATATATTATGTTCACATTTATTTTTTTTCCCTCTGCTGTTGATTCTGAAAAGGTATCTCAATGAAATAGCTATGAGGACCTTGTGGTTACTAAAGAATACTTAAAGACATACCTAATATAGCAGATAAAAATAGATGGAAGTAAACAGCTGTTCTGCAGAATTTAAGTCCAAAGATTCTTGTTGATATAGTGTGGCTATGGGAGATCACATAAATGTTTTTCTCTATGGTGCACTCCAGAATTTGAAAGTAACATTTTGATTTCCCATCTATTAAAAAATACTCTCCCTACATAGAAAGAAATTGCAAAAGCACTTATCTCAGTGGTGATTTCATAGAGATTTCATATAACTCTGTTTTTTAAAAAAGCCTTCCACAATTTCCTATGAATGTAATGCTGTATTCACACAATTATGCAAGTAATGGTGAAAGCCAGGATGAGTTTCAAAGTAAACCCAACACAGGAATAATTTKTTAATAGTAATTAAAGATGGTTAACTCTAGAAAAAGAATTCATGCTGCTTCCCATACTGTCTGAAAGGCAGCATTGTGAAAAACTACAGATATGCTTTTTTTTTTTACCGGTTTGAAGGGATGACCAAGTAACTCATCTATAGATTTATTAAATGACCTTTTAAGACTGAATTTTATATAGCAGACTTCTTGTTTGTATCAGGCATCCTTCAAAGATCAATGTTAAAAGATCAGGGAATTTCTGCACACAGTTCCTTGATGCTTGCTTACTTTCCTTCCAAATCTTACTCCAAATTTTACCCACAAATTTTACCTAGGAGTCAGATTAGTCTTGGTGAATCATTCCGCAGACCAGTTCTTCAGATCCATAAAATATCTCTCTAAGTGGGAATTCATATTAGTTCTTTGCCACAGAGGCTAAAAACCTAATGATCTAGTTTTTCAACTTGGCTTTCTGTAGCTGTAATCCTAGAACTTAGGCAACTAAATGTCTGTAGTAGACTTTACAGGACTGTCTCTGTATCACTAAAAGACAGATCTACCAAAGCATACTAAACAAGTGCACGGCTTTTTAGGGTTTCATAAATATAATAAGSTTTCATAAAAATAAAGAAATTAATAGAAACAATGTTTGCACACAAGCAGTGCCTTCAAGGCATTCCTTGGTGAAGATTCCTCAATGATGTTTATTGGTTGCACTTCTAGCTGATTTTTTTTTAGATGTGGTTGCTCTTCTAGCTCATTTTTTATTTTCTGAAGCTTAGACAAAGGCTGCTGATCTACTGTACCAAATATGTGTATGAGAGTCACATTGGGTCRACAGAAATCTACTGAGATCTATGGAATAACTCATTTTCAAAGAAGAAGGTCCAATCCATGTACCAGCAATTGGGAAGGACTGCCTTATTTTCTGTAGACACTTCTTCAGAYACTTCTACAGTCTGTAGTGCCACTAACACACTGGCTTTGCAGAGAATTGCAGCAGAAACACATATGTGCTATGAAACACACATACATATGAGCAAAACCAATGCATATCATCTCCCCAATGTGAAATGAAACTGCACTTGAGGAAGAGGGAACAGAATTCATTTCCTTACAATCTCATCCATCCAAAAAGGATTACACTAATATGTCCTAAGGGAAATGGGTTATAAAGTGTATTTGTAGCCACTCTTCCTCATCGTTTGTTAAGAATAGAATATGATTAATAGATTACATGACAGCCCTATATGMGTATATTTTTTTAAACAATTGAGTTTGGAATAGACTTGTTTTTATTTCATATAGAGTTTTATTTTCAACAAAGATGTCACTGAAGGATGTTCRATAAAGTAACATATTGTCTTGTCAGAGCTTTAATTCCTTTGTTCAAAGTCTACTCCATAATGGTAATTTCATCCTTGCACCATCTTTATTTGCCTTGTGCTCCATTGTTTACTCCTTTTCATATTTTTTGCTAAGCACTTTAGAGATTTTCACGCATTAAGGTTTAGACCTTGATATTTTACTTAGGTCGGTTTMGATATATTTTTTAACTATTGTTTAACTTTTCTATAGCCACTTTTATATTGGAAGTATAGCAAACATAGCTGTCCTTGTCTTCTTTTCTYTATATGAGATTTAACAGCTAATAAATCAACTGGCATTAAAATGACTCTGGAATGTGGTGAGCTTTAAATGAACCAATGAAGGAATAATGCACCTTATAAACYGAAAACAAGTAATGAAATTAGGAATGATTTTATTTGGAAAGACACCTAGAGGTTAAGGATATTTCTGTTTCTAAAGGGCTAAGTTTTTTCATGTTCAAATGTAATTAAAAAAAAAAAAAAGAGGTCTTTGTCATTTTAATTGTTAAGATTCAATACATTGACTCTTAGTGCAATATGGAAATTCAAGGAGATGTCTATTTACGTTACATTATGTAGTGCCAGGAGTATGAATAGACTCAGTTCAACACAATACAAATCTCTCTAAAGAGTGTGCAATCTCTGTAGCAAAACCACACTTCCCTGCTGAGAAGGAAATAAAACGTTGGTGACCAAGAAGAGTTCGAGTTCTTATGCTTTTCCTTATGGTCTCCTGGCAACACTGTCAAGGAAGCATCACTGTCACATCTTTGCTTAAGAGTGTAACAGGTAAGAGGATACAAAGAGTTGTTTGTTGGTTTATTTTTTGTGCAATGTTTATGATGCAAGCCATGCCACACGGCATCATCTACTCTGTCGAGTAAGGAGGTTAATAGCTCTCATCAACTGTGCTGAATGCTCAAAAAAGTAGTATTTGTTTGTAAAAACTGAGTTTTACTTAGCACTTATCAACCTGTCTGAAACAAAAGACCACTGAACCTTTTTGAAAATTATTTATGGATTGTTTGAMATTGGAGTTGTTATGTACAAGAGCAACAGGAACCAGAAGCTGATAGCAAAGTTTGTGCAGCACATGTGCTTTTGGGGAGCACATAATGAACCACTGTTTGTGAAATACTACTTCAGATCCTGTGGTACAGCTCCATATGGTACTTAGGGCGTAGACCTTGACTGAACTCCTTTTATACAGTCAATTTGCTTTCTGGAAGCATCTATCCAAGCATGTTCCACATGAGAACACAAGAGCAAAACTATGTTTGCAATRCAGGTAGTTGGAAAACCCAAACCAACCAAACAGCCATAAAAMCCCTACAATTCATTTCAGATTGTTCTTTTGTTTTAACTATATAAACTGGATAACTTYGTAGAAACCAGATACAACTTCAAGCAACTTCTTTTTGCTGTCTTCTTTGAAATAAGCATCATTAATAGTTTATGTCCATAAACCAGAATACATCAGTATCCTCTATTTACCAGTAGAAGCTCCACTTGCCTTATATTTTTACAAATTTCATTTTTTTTACAAATATTTGTTAATTCACTCATTTATTATTTGTCATTTCCCTTTATCTTACTTAAACTMTCTGCATGTAGACTCAATGGAGAGAATTCTTCAGCTTGGAGCTGGAAGGATTTTGGATATGAATTTGAAAGCCTTTACTCACAGCTGAGTATCATTAACTAAAATGTCTACCATTAAATATATTCCTATTATAACTTGTGTAAAACCTCCTCCTCCCACATGCCCTCATCTTTTTCATTTTTTTCCATGAAGTCCTGAAACATTTTATACAGATTAGTATTCCTTTAGTGTTTGCTTTCTTCACTTTGTTGAACTATTTTGAACCTAAACTGATTAGAATCAATTCAACTTTTGTCCTACAGTTTTACAGACATTTAYTAAATGGTGAAAATTAGATAATCAAAGAAGAAATGGTAGTAGGAGTCAAAGTAAACCACCATAACCTTTGCAGCCCTTTACAGTGGAATTTTCAGATAAGTTTTTTTAAGAGACCTTTATAAAATCTTTCATGAACAAACAATTCAGATAATATTTGTTGGCAGAAGAATTTGAGAGAAGCAGAAAATTAAATAAGCTATCTGAATCTTGATCCAGTTTTCATAAATGGTCAGCCAGCCTCAAAAGTCACCAGAAAACATAACTTTGTCCTCCAAGACAATTTTCAGATAGCAAATCAAACTGGATTTAGGTAGGGCTTAACAAAGCTTGTCAGAATTTTTCCTTTTCCTTTCATCCAACAGCAAGAACTATTAATGTCTAAARAGCAAAACCCACACTTTCCTTTTTYCCTTTCTTCTAACACAAAYATACACATAGGCATACGCACCATCTAGATTTTGACTCCTACCAGTGATAAAAGCTATTATGCAGATCAATTTGTAAGCTCAGAAGTGGAAAGGCTGATTTAATCAAAANAAAAAAAGACCAAAAGGACTAAAGACATGTACTAAGCTGTTTTGTTAACTGCAAAAAAAAGAAATTCTGGAAAAGGAATATAAAAAGGTTGGCCCAGCCCTTAATGAGTCACTATTGAATCCATTAGATAAACAGCAACACTATGAAGGCAAAAGACTTGAAAAAAATGTAATGAAACCTAACAGAACGGTATTTCATAATCTCTRTGTTGATATTATGCATTATAGTGTCTCCCTATCTCTAGGAGACGATGACTTCAGAATACTTCACAGAACTGTTAAGCAGCTGTGTAGCACTCAAACCGAAACAGAAAGACTCATGCTGAAACAGTGGAATTAACTGAAGAGAATACAAATTAGCTAAAAGATTTATTTCTCACACTGACATAATAAACAAATATTGATGGTTTCCTGTGGTGTAATACATCCTTATTCACTGCTTCACAACTCACTTGGATCTTCATCATTTTCTCTTCACTGCTTCTAAATGGGTGATTTATCCCATACTTCTTGAAATATTAGTCTGTTTACAGTCTTCAGATAGCTAACAGATTGTGCATCATTAAAGTAACAATGTGGAGACTTGGAACGGTGGATTGTTATGCTATTCACCTTTATTTGCTGTTTATGCATCATAGTTTTAAGGAAGAAAAYAAAACAAATTGCATCAGCTTTGTAGCTAACAGAAATATTTTTACTATAGATCTTTATAATGTCTTCTGAGTAACTTCACCATCTCCAAATGCTTCCTACCTTTTGAAAATTATGTATTGTTTGGAATATAAACCAGAATGAAAGCACAGATCTGTAAGATCTGTAAGGAGTGATGGGCCCTTAGCTCCCATCTGCCATATAAAAACACATAACATTGCACGGTGTGAAACCAAGTCAAAAATTCAGAAGAATGATGTCCAATTCAAATGCAACAAAGCACAAACACTCCTCAAGTTTGATGTATTCACAATGTAAATTAAAACACCGAGGCTTTCTCCTATCTTTAACAGATATTCTTGTTCTACCTCCATGCTTCTCAAAGGCAAATATAAAGACTAATCACTGTAGTAACTCTGACTGAAAAAGATATGTACAATAAACACTATTTCTACTCCTTTTCTTTACTCTGAAAATGAAAAATACTCTCATGCATTAAGTATGTAATGCTTATTTTTCATAATGGTAAAAAATCAAATATTGAAAGATATAGCAAACATCTCTGTGAATTTACAATGTATAGATGAAATTGTTGCATATCTAAATTCATAGAGGTGATAGCCCTTGAAAGACTCTGTCACGAGGAATGTGCGATACACTTCTTTCCAACAAACCTGAGCCCATGCATCTACAGCATCTTTCTATCAATATCTAGACCCTCTATTACTATACAGGTCTCTTTCTACTACATTTTATATAATATGTGTTTTGGGGAGAATGGAAGGAAAAAAGACGGAAGGTAAAACTGGTAAAACTGCAGAATAACTATATGCCTACTTTCTTGCAGAATAACTATATGCCTACTACAGTACTGAGAAGATCTGCCATCTTTCTGCTAAATGCTTAATTGGTTTGTTTCAGACTTGTTTGATAAGAAAGCAATGCTCTATGTAAAAAACTAGTATTTATCATCTGAACTGCTACAGCTGTACAACTCCTGATTCCTCTTCAAACTCTGTCTGTCATAAACAATAAATATGATATCTATTCTTGAATGYATTTGAATATGCTAAAATCAATATATTTAAAATCAATAACTTAATTCAAATCTGAGCTTGAAGAACACCAAATACTTGTCGTCTTCTTCTTCTTCTTCTTTTTTTTTAATCAGTCCCATACTGCTTTCATTTATTTTGGCTTTCACACAGAATGCAAATGCATATCCCAGAGTCAAAATCTCACCAGCAATCTTTCAAAGGAATGTGYTCTTGTAAAGGATAACAGAATTAGCAGTTTGAAAATTCTAAGAGGTTATATGCAAAAAGTCAAAGRAAACAAATGAATTAAGGTCTTTTTTTCCCCTTATCCTGAATTACATTACATAAGCGATCCATTTATTATTTTATGGAAGAAATAGAGCTGCCAACATTATCAAGGCATTACTTAGATAACCCCCATGAGAGATAAGCAATAAAAAGTGCACTGCAAGCAATATTACCTACTAAAGCACCATGGCCAGGTGGATATTCAGCTGAATTTCACAGGACATCATTGATAAATTACTTCCAATTTCATATATGATTTATAAATATTCCTTGGAGATTAAAGAAATAACTTCTTACTTTAATTAACCAACATTTTTGTCTCCTTAAAATAAGTTGAAATTCTCAAGGGCATCAGATTCAAAACCTTTTACAAAAAAATAGCTTTTAGCTCAGAGAAAGTCACAGTTATGCCTCCTTATCTTTCTCAAACTGAATTTGTTCTGGGCAAATTTTTAACAGATGGTTCCCAGTATCTAATGAATTCAACAGACCATTACAAATGGGACACGAGATACACTTAGATAAAGAAAAAGGAGTTTCAAAATGTTTAAAAATACTTCAGAAGTTTAGAAAATGTATCTAAATTAGATTCAGATGCTTCATAGTAAGCTAATGACTTGAGTTAAAATAAGACATAAAATTGTTTCAACTTGAAATGAAACCTACTTAGCATATCTAATATGCCTTCTATTTGCTTGTTTGCTTTTCTCAAATCACTGACGTAGCTGAATATGAGATTACCCCTTCTTCAAAAATTACTTTGAGAAAAAACAAAGCAGTAGATTTCTCTTTTCACCAGATTATAGAAAAAGAAAAAAAAAAAAAAAGAAAGAGAGAAAAAGAGGGAATCAGAAAATGCTCTATTTTAGAATATAAGAAAATAAAATTCATGGAGAAGCTAGCAGAATTTCAGGGTATTTAGTAGCTTCAGGAAGAAGGAAGAGCTTTCTAAGCAGTAGTCTAAAAAATATTTATTTAATACAATAGCTATTGACTGTCATATTTAAAGGAACAGAATAAAGAAAACAAAATTCTTGGAAACAGCTTCTTTAGAAGAAGAGAAAATTATTAGTACCAGCAGGTCTGGTAACRTAGCTGCAAGAGATGGAAGAATGACTCCTGTTTGGTTAATCTTGTATTATCACCATAGGTGATCCTACCTATAGGTAGGATTTTGTTCCAACTAACATATGAACTCTTTCATTTTTTGTTTAAATACTAGCTATGAGGGAAGCATGGGAATGAGCTGGCAACTGTGGTTTAAATTTGTATCTGAAAGAGCTTCTATTCAGATGTTTTTGGAATACACAGGATTTCCCATTGAACTTAATGAAAAATTATTTGTTGCTTTCAGCCTGTGTTAAAGAGAATGTCAGAGACCTGATGCTCTCTAACACTCTTTAAAGTCTTTGTTTTGTATATAAATGCTGCGGGAACTGATTCTTGAAACTTCACCAACTAAAACTCATTTCTGTTCCCATTAATTTTATCAGGATCTATTTCTAAAAAAAAAAACCCATGAATTTCCAAGAATGTTTAGGAAGGCATAATAAAATTACTTTGAAGGCTTCCAAATAGTACTCAGGGATATACTAYGGTAACAGAAATACTGATTTCAATTTGACACAAATCTGACTAGGTGAGACTCCTACTACCAGGAATTAAGCAATGCATTGGAAATAAATTTGCCCTTTTTAATCTTGCCAGCAATTCCATTACAAATGTTGGTTCACACATGACAACAGACAGTGTGTTAGAGAGTTCCATCAATTTGGTGCAAGAAGCTCTTAGCAGTGTGTGCAAAGGAGGACATCTGCTGTAGCTGCCGCGTTGCAGGTCACGTTAATGTCCTCCATGCTGTGTGTCCCCTGTCTGCTTGTCATAATGGCAGCTGTTCAGGAGGGTGGTGCACTGACTCCATTCTGTTCCCCTCCTTTTTTTAATGACTTTAGATAAATCACCTTTTTTGTGTGTGTCTCTTTCTCCTCCTTTGCCATATTTATTTGTCATACAGTTGAATTCAGAAGACCTAAGTCCTTGAACATGGTGTTCACCTGYTGGATAGGTGCTTCTGAACATGTGCAAATGACCAATATAATATCCTAAATAGAGAATTCAAAGTAGAATCTAAACCATCTGCATATGCTACTAAGAGTTTAYGCAACCTGCAAGTGATATTATAAAACTGATATTACCTGTTAAAATAAATTAATACTATGAAAGGTGTTACTCTAGGGAGGCACATTACAATTTTATGACAACAGCTGTAATTTTATAAAGAGATTGCTGCAAAACCTGAGAAAGAAAAGAAGCCAATATTGGCCTATTTGTCACTATGCTATCTAAGATGTCTGTACACAAAAAAGATAGATAAAATCCCCATGTGGTGTGTGGGACCAGAATCTCATATGAAAGTGTATTGACAACAAAACTGTTTAATCACTTAAATTATCATTTTGTTAAAAAAAGACAGATTTGCTTAATAACCTCACTACACCAGGGAAGGAAGAAGGAATTGTCAATAAAAGCAATTTCATGTAAAATGATATAGGCAAGCACAGTATAGGATGGATCTTACTTTTTWAAAAAAAAATTTAAAATTTGTAATAGCAAATAATCATCTTCATAGGAAGCAGGTCACCCTACATGTCAYACAAGAGCAGAATACTGGTGGATCACCTTTAGGATAGGGGKTTTTTTTCTGCCTAGCTACATTTAAGTAATGTTTCCTGAATCAGATTTTTCCTGTAAGTTAATTGGGAAGCTCTATTTGGCAAACTGACTGAATTTAGATAAAAAAAAGATCATGAATTGAAATCTTCAAAGTACTCTTGCCTTTCTCCCTAGTATRTATGTTAAAGAAAAGACTCCACAAGAATAAAAAACTAGGATAGAGAGAAGTCTTGCACATATTGAAGTATGATTATTAGAAGAAAACCTAAAATAGYCCATTTTCATATGGTTCATAACACACTTGACTCATATAAAATTTTATTTCCTTAAACAGGCTMCAGTCTGCTTAAGGTGTTTGTGGTGGCACATGTGGCAGGAAAAGCAAGGATATTTGTTTTAAAGAGGGACTTGGGCTGATTTACCTTCAGCCTCTTACCAATAGGAGTATTTAGTGGTTGTTTTGAGTCACTTATGAAAAAGGGGCTGGGCCATCTCTGTCTTTCAGGCGTCTATAATCTARTCTATACTGTGTGAGAATGTACAGGACTCTACAAAATAGTTTTATAYGCTGTTAAATTATCTGGGATAGAATTCAGCATTTTTCTAAAAATCTGATATGCTGTATTTTTTGAGGTCTGTATGGCAGTTGAAGTTGGTAGGCACAAGTGAAAATTTCAGGACTCTAAGTATCTTTACCTTTTCCAGAAGTCTTCAAAGTCAAATCCARTTTCAGTGATGAAATAGTACAGACTCCATGGAAGCAATATTTCTCATTGAYGTAATATTTTTTTGGTGCTTTGATTTTTAAATCCAGAAAAAAACTGCCCTGAGGAAAAAGAACCAGAAAATAGAGAATGAGAATGAGAAGTCTAACTTGCAGAAACATTCAAAGCCACAGTAATGGCTGATTTCCTCACAAGAAGATTAATAATCTTCCCCTTGCTGTTACACTGGGTTTGCTGCACAAGACAACTTCTCTTTCAAAAAAAAAAAATCAAAAAATTTACAAGTGAACAGATGATAGGAATGTCTCCCAAATGCTGATGAGTTTATATGCATAACGCACTGAAGTGAAAATAATTAAGAGTTGCATTGATCACAGAATCTTAATGTAGTTTCAAAATTCAGGGTGAAGTTGCACAAACACTTTCTCTATTAGCAAAGCTGCTTTAGGCCTTTCCTGTTCACTCCTATCCTGCCTACCCTTCTGTTTCAGTTTTCTGCCTCCGTGGTGTTGATTGCACTTGCAATTGATGCTGTGCTGTAAACAGGATCGATGTTAATTATCCAGATTAAGAAACTAAAAACATAACAAACCTTCAAACTATATATATATTTTTTTTTTTTTAACTTGGTTCATGCACGGATCCAATTCAAGGCACAGCACTACCAACAGTTGCATTGTTATGATGAGAATGAGGAAGGAACTGAGAGAGAAGCACTGAATTYCATGGATATTTCTTTTCTACCGTTGGTGGACATGTACTGCCATGCTAAGCAAAAGGCCTCATTGACCAAATATGCTTTTCCTTTACTATGAAACAACAAGCAATAGCAGTTAGGTAAAGACAATTTTCACAGTCTTGGTTCTTAACTAGAGCRATACGCTTCCCAGCTCCCGTGGTCCTAGGAACTCCCCTTGCAGCTCTGCTATTGGTATATTGTGAGTTTTGATACTCTGGTTGCACTGTGTATTAGTTAAATCTGCCCTCTCTTCCTCTTTCTTTCCAAATGTTCAACACTGTCTCTTCAGAAGAAGTGCCTGCCCCTCCAGGTCTTCCACATAGCAGATGTAATCATTCCTCAACCCAGTTCTGTCAAAATGATCCACTTAATTGAACACTTTTAATAGTAGAGACTCCGGTTTCCTTTTTCAACCTGGATGATTTTGACAGAATGTGGAACTGAGTGGGCCGGAGGAATGGATTACACTTGGGCAGATGGTCCTTTAATTCACGGTGCTATTACTACTTCTGTTACAGTGCTGTGATAGTGTAATAAGTCCTATGGTGATCATAGCTCTACTGCAGTAGGTGCTATACAAATACAGCGTTTGAAATAAATTTTGTTTTKGAAAATTTACTGACTTATGAAACAAGATATCAAAGGGGTCGGGAGTGGAACTGAATCAACAGATAAGTGAAGGGGAGCATTTCCTCTGCATCAGAAGCAAGAATCGAATCCATGTCTCTGAGACCAGAAGCACAGCCGGCCAGCACATCTGCTTAGCGCAGATTCTTCTACAGATTGTTAGAGAAGTAAATTACCACACTCAGATGCAGTCTCTCATGTTTTTACCCACATCTTACCTTCCACTCAAACCACTCTGCTAGTGAGGGGAGTTCAAGGATGAAGGTTGAGAAGCCTATGCTGAGAAATTCTTACTAATTTCTGCAGTTGGGCTAGATTTGATCTGTTTTTAAACTCTGTGGATGACAGCCTGAATATTGCAGGAAAACCCTAATTAAAGGCTTAGACAGATTGAAGGATTTTAGGACCATGGCAGTTGCTGTTGAATGATAATTATAAATTAGGACTCCAGCCATGCTTCCATCTGAGAAACAATATTGTAGACTCACCTTTGAGCAGCAAACCTAGTAAAAGCTTCTAAACTGTTTCTGATCCCTTTTCACAATTTGCCAAGATTGTATCAATTGCTGTAGAATTCAGGCTGGGCTATCCTATCTAYACCCAGGCTCAGCCTGACAACAGAAAATTCATGCTGTGGTTACAGCTGAGCCACAAGTGACAGCAGCATAAACAGGATTTTGTTAGCAAATTGACAGGCATTTGTAGGGATGTTGTGTTGTTATCAGGCAGATAAAGGAACTGTTTGCAAAGCATCCTTTGCTTTCAGTGGAGGTAGGGACCTTCCCTATGCTCTTCTCTGAATAAAGAAAGGGCTTGCCATTATTTACAGCAATGTCTTGTGGACTCCAGTGGAGTCCCAGCCCATTTTTCCTAAGTATCATACCAACACATGTTAAGACAAATTGCATGTTATGAAATGCAATCTTACAGACAACAGAGAAAAAAATTTAGTAAGGATTATTTTGCCGCTTTTACAAAGAGGTGACTGAGGCACAGAGAAACATGTTAGAGACTGCCAATTTTAGTTACCTAATAATCAGACCAACGTTAGTCTACAGGAAGATATTTAGCAAAGAAGTTTAAATTCACAAATTCAATTCTTCACAAAACAATATGAATTACACTTCCTTGAAAGCTCTTGAGATCCAGATTTCCTGTTATTCTAGAGGATGACAAAGTGTTCTCCTAGGTAACAGCAATCACCAAGACAGAATCCTCTAGCACATCTCTCTACACTGTTGACCTAAAATCTCCTCCACCAAGCTGCGTGGAGGTATGCTCTTCCCATGGGGTTATGTTAGAAGAGTAGAAGTGTTGGTCACTGAAGGTATGCTGTAGTGCCCCAACCTGACTCTGTCTTAAGAATGTAGGGAGCAAGAGCATGATAATGACACCAGAGAGTCATATCTTGTAGTCAGGACTCAGTCCCAAGCGATTTGTTCAGGGTTACAAAATGAACTTTTAAGAGCAAGGGCTGAACTCATTTCTGCATCTACTATCTTAACCATAAAACCATCTCTCTCAAAGCTGGCCAAATTAATGTGATTTTACTAAAGGGAAGTAGAACTGCTAATATAAGGGATGACATTTTAATAATCCTCTTTGTGCCACAGAACTGCTTATTTTTTCCCCCGAACTGTATTACACATAGAGAATTACCAAAATTATAATTCTGCCATAATTGCTGACTATTCTTCTGTTTCACAATCGTATAACACTAGAAAATGTACCTGTGTTACCAGTGAACAGGTTAAAACTTTGTTAGATAAGGTCAGGAATTTCTCTGACAGGTATGTGCATCTGGAATACCAATCCAGGCACATCAATGACTGAAAGGGAAACGGGAAGAATTGCAATAGATATCACATACCAACATCTTACTTTGTATAGTTTCAGCTATGTTTCTCTCTTTGCATTTATGTTTAATTAAACTAATGCCATATGATGCTGTTAGTGAAGCTTCTTATTCTTCCTTTGAAAGTCTCAAAGCCAGGAAAATAGGTGGTTGAACAATTATGCAATTAATGGCTCAGTGTGGTTGGCAAGAGTGTCACTAGGGAGATAGTAAAAATGTTTTTTTTATTACTACTTTAATTCAAGGTGGGTCCCAAAGAGTACTGTAGTTTCTGCCTTGTTTGCTCTCATTTGTGCTCTCCATGTTGAAAAGAGAGAATCTTTTCATGTTGTTTTAAGAGCATAAGGGGAGTGGAACAGAGGACATTTTACTGTATTGATTTTTCACTTGTTTTTTTTCCATCTTCTTAAAACATATTCTGGCCTTTAAAATTTTCTCTTTCAATCATGTTCTTTTCTCTATTAGAATAGTAATAAGATGTTCTATATAAATGTCTTTCCCTTATTATATAAGGGAATGTTATATTGTTAGTTAGGTCATAGTCTGTAATTATTTTCTACTCCTATTTTTGTCTGTAAACACCATCATGAGGATTTTTCTCTCAACACTCTCACAGGAACAAAACTGCTATTTTATTTCCTAGGTGTATCAGCTAAGCATTTTGAAAGACTCCTGCACAGAATGAGGCACCATGTTTCCATATGTTCATGACTACTAGAAAGCCCATCCTCAGGAGTTTCTGACTATTGTTCTGCCCACACTAGAAAGGGCTTGGGAGGCTTGCAGTGTGGTTCACCCAACCACCCAGTGCCTGGTAAAACTAGCGCTACTCAGAATAGCTTTTAAGTTGTTACATTGGGGCTGCAATATCCCTGTGCCAGGATAGCAAGGTGATTACACCTTGTTTCATGTTACTACCATACACACATGTGCTGCTGCAACTCTGCAGAGCAGCAGTGGCCAAAGCCCTTCCTGTTTCAAGCAAACGGAGGTCACCTGTGATCTCCATTCACTCAACTCAATATAGGATTTGAATTAAACAGGGTGTGAATTAAACAAGTTCTGTAAAATGGCGTGTAGATATGTATACAAGACCTTGCTTAGATCCATCTTAATACACTCTTATGATGTTGTTTGGACATTTCCCTGTAGTAGTGATGCATGTTGAGGAAACTTTAGCATGATTCATCTTAAAGTTTCATCTTATGATTTGCATATTTTTTATCTTCTGCCTGCTGGCATAATAAAAATGTGAATCCATATGAATGTAACAAAAGATAACACATCTTACAAGCAATGAGTAATGCACCCCTATACCAATTAGCACACGATGTTTCACAGCACCGCGTAAAAATAGACCCTCCACAAAAGATGAAAACTGAGACCTGCAGTCCCACCTGTAGTCCCACAAAAGGATGGTTATCTCCTTGGATTTCCAGGACAGCTTTGAAAAATTGGAAGAACCTTCCAAGCAAATTCCCTTTGTATTAAACCATACTACATTTGCAATTTCTCTCCTGCAATCGGCAGTGAGCCTACTGGGTGAATGGCATTTGCCTTGCAGGCTTTGAGGGGGCTTGTTTGCTGGACTTTTTGGCTTCTGTGCAAAGCATGCTGTGATTCTGTGTGTTAATGACATGCCAGAGAACGATAGCCTGGGGAAACAGAAATCCATGAAAATGGAAATTCTCTGAATTTAGGGTTTTCACAGGATACAGGAAAAATATGTCACATTTCCCAGTATATAAAGGTCTTGCTTTTAGCAAATAACTTTTCTATTTGCCCTCTAGTCCTGGGAGAAAGGCCTGAGAAAGTGCAAATGGATGCTTTTGGATTTTACTATTAGGTGGGACATTAACAAATAAACAAACAAAAACCCACATTAACTACCCAGAAATAAAAAATCAAAACAAAAAATTAAATACTATGAATGTGAATTTGCAATTATCATTCACTCTTTATTCTGACAAAACTTCCACGGACTTTCACTAGAATCATGACTGCCATTTAGCCCAATGGGCCAAAAATTGCCTTCCTTTCATTCACCTACTCATTAAGGGCCTGATTTTGACAGAAGGCTTAAGGAAAAAAAAGGATGATATGAATCTACTTTTGTTACAGAACAGCTCCAGGAGATGCTGTGACTCAGTCTTGGCTGTCACAATCTCTCCCCTCCTTCACATTTGCTCCAGGGGGTTAGTGTATTGCTGCTGGCCTCTACCAGCAGCTAATTACAGTCCTCCACTGGCTTAGGCAGTGCTGCTGAGAGGAGAGCAATGAGGGCAGGCTTGCTGCTACATGTCTTGGTCTAAAACCTGACTAAGCCAGGTAATTAATAGAGGATTTTACTCCTATTATGTTTCAAGTCTGAGTAACCCATATCCCAGGCCAACACTGCACAGGTATAATTGCGAAATAGTCAAAATAATTTACAATACCCTGCAAGATACAGCACACGGTTAAGGGTGGTGTGAGAGAAGTCAAGGACAGAAGAATAAAACCAAATGAACACATTAAAAAGAAAATAAATATAATTGTTTGCTCACACAAGCAATCTTTTCTGGATATGTAAACTTCTGCCCTCATTTGTGTATCTCCCCAGTCTCATGTTTCTGTGGTGATAAGATGTTAAAAACAGTGAATGTTGTAAACCAACCCTCAATAGTGCCATGTTGGGCAAAAAGAGCCTGTGAAGAGGCTATAAAGCTGGGAAGTTAATGCACATGCAGCCAAGTACAAATGGCGGAAACAAGCTGCCCTTTGAGGCTGTCCTTGTGTAACATCCAAACAACTGAAGCTAAAACTTCAGGGGCTATGGAAAGTTCTTTTCTCTGGTCTCCTCTTTTTCCTTCTCAATAATGTGAGAGAAGAGGGTGATACCTATTGTGAAGGTGGTTTATGAAGGAAACCTGGCAATTGCCAGAAGATAGATATGACCATGCAGAGAATGGCACTGGAAATACAGAGGAATGCTAAAATATGTAGTTTTACAAGAACAGAGGCTATAAAGAGCAAACACTTGAAAACTATTGTAGGGAAAACAGCAAAAAACAAAAACCATGAATGTTAATGAACAACATAGCACCAAAAGCATTTTGTGATCATATTTCTGTATTTCCTCTCAGTAGATGTCTGCCTGTCAGATGTCAGAGAGATGGAAAATTAGATCAAACTGAATTTGACTATAATGCTGAGGATGTACCTTTGCCGGACACATGAATATCCACTGTTCTTCAGCTTCCACTTTGGGGCACAGCTTTTACTTTTGTTGATTTTTTTTCTTCTTCTAAGGGTGCCAGAGAGACCAGAAAGGGAAGAATCAGTGAAGGTCATACAGTATTTCACTTACAGGATTTTGACAATATGAAGATGACTAATACAGCTTTTTCAAATGTTGGAAAGTACACCCAGTCAACAGTGAACAACTTTACCCTTGATTCGTTCTAACACTTAATGGGTACATAGATTCTTGAGTTGTTTGATTTTCAACATATCTCTTCAGGAGTTGTGAGCAGAACAAGGCCAAATTCTCAAATGATGAACAGAATCCTTGTGTGGATGAGTTTTTCTGTAATACTGTGCAAATGACAAATGAGTCACATCATTTTGACTAATTGATCTTGTCTGGTATATTTGTTTATTAACATGAAACCAGCCACTGCTGTTCCCATTTTTCATTTATACAGAAATGAAGCTAGCAAGTAGTTAGCAGTTAGCCTTCCACTCAACTACAATAGTAGAGGGAACCATTCATTTTCAGGTGTTTTTGTAGCTAAAACATCAAAACTTTTTTTTTTTCTTTCAATGGCAAGCTAAATTATGAGTTGATTCCAACAGTTGCTCAGACTTACTAGAGCAATTAAGGGACATGTTTCCAAGATTTCAGACTGGGAGTAATGGCATCTAACTTCAGGCACTTAATTAGAGCATCACACTTAACTTCTGAGACGGCAGTCAAAAGCTTCGTCTTCAGCATATATGTTTTTGGGTGTTTTCCTAACCTCTGACATGTAGGCATACTTTTTACTGAAATAAAATGGATGGTATGTGGTGGATCTGCACCGGCCACTCTTCACTTGCAGAAGTGAAGCATTTGGGCAGCAGCCTTGTGACAGCACTTAGTATGTGAAACTGCACATTCTCCACATCAGCTACTGGGAGCTGCTCACACTGGACAAGGTTTTCAAACTGTTTGCTAAGGGAGGATAGATGAGAGCACAGGTTGTTGCCATGACATACACCAGATTAGTCCTGCACTTGCTTTGGGAACTACTAGTTTGTAGGAAAAAGTTAGATATTCTGAGGGGTCATTCAGCCCATGCAGGGTTTGAACTGCCTCCAATGCTGCCAGCTCTGTCCTTTCATACTGTCCGTATACTTAGTAACAGTGTTCTATAGACTTAGCGAAGCAACATTTGTCAGGTAGTGGCCCTATTTTATGGGAGATGATGCTGTTTTTTGTCTTTATTCCAAGGCTGATCTGGACTTGAAGGGAACACAAGGACTATAGTGACAGGGAAAATCATGACAGAGGAAGATGTGGAAAGCCAGGAAAAAAAAAAAAAGGCACGCTCTTTCCTAGTATTCTGGGTAGCAAGACAGTATCATGTTCGACAAGCGTACCAAGATCTCAACAAACAGATTGGTCGAGAGCAATGGATAACAAATAATTGTTTTTAATTTTTGAAACTTTTCCTCTCTACACTCAGAAGAAAAATAGAGCTTGTGTTGCTGATAGGAATCATGACTTCCTCATGGCATCTGGTTCCTATTTGAAGGCAGTTGTGCTTACTGAAAAAACCAAAACCTATTTAAACAAACACAGGCATTTTTGAAACTAAACTTTTTCTCTCTGTCATGAAAATGACTGAAGATATTGTTAACTAGAAATGGCCAGAGAAGTTATTTTCATCTCAACACACTGCATGACAGGGAAATTTCAATACTGAATATATTTAAACAGCTTAACAAGGGAAAGAAGTACAATGAGAAGAAATTACAGTCACTATGTGACTGTATGCTGTCAGGGAGATACCCCCTAATACATGTAAGATGCACAAATCCTTTGGTAGAAAGCTTCAGCAGAACATAGCACCTTTGCAGAGACAGGATATTCCCACTGTCCCTTGTGGCCTACAAACAGAGCTCGATCAACATCTCAAATGCTTTTTTCTATCAGTCTTCAATGGTTTCTATTTCCGAGAGGTAGTTTCCGTTCTGCTTCAATATTGTTTTAGCAACAGGAAAAATTTTACTGTTTAAAATATTAAACATGCCTTCAAATATTAAACAGTTAACATTTTTCTTCTGATTGTTAAATCTGTATTGAAATTGCCTGGAAACTGGGTTGCAGCCTATGGAACAGGTGCCACAAGAGCTTTTTTTTAATATACGTAAAAAGTAGACACTTTTTCTCAATGCCTGGGCTTTTAAAGCCTTGCACTCTGCACAAAGACATCAGATTTCTTTTCACAATATGTGATTTTGTCATTTAAAATCCATGCCATTGTCTCCAAAAGACCAGACCGGTCAAAACAATAATAGGTTGGTGTAGAGGATATTTTTTTTTTTCTGTTCCAGCTTTAACAAATATGATTCATTAGAAATAGAAGGTAGATACATGGTAAAATCTAGTTTTGGTGATAAATTCCGAGGGTCAGCTACTATCCCTGTTCATCCCATCTTGGGGAGAAAAAAAAGAAAAAAAAAAGTGCATATAGAAACACACTGTGAAGAGAGATCGAAGAAGCAGTAATGGTGTTTAGAGGTGAGATGTCCATCCTTTTGGTATTACTTGGATGGATAAGCAGACTAAATTATTATGACTAATGAATTGTAAAAGCAGCTGGTTATCCTGATTCCATTAAGTGATGTAGACAAATAGTTAAAAGGTTTGCAAACCTAACTAAAAATCATGACACTTTTATCTCAGCCCAGCCACACACTCTAGTTTCTGTTGCTGCAGTGAGATGGTCTTGTAGTGTGGAAATGCATCAATACTTTGCGTTCTGCTGCTATCACCAGGCTGCTAATCTGTGGTTGTCCTGTTGTACTTTGTATCATACCCATCCTTAAAAATGGAAGAAAGTAAACATTCAGCCCCAAGTGCCTGTATTTCTAAAGAAGAAATTACATTTCATAAATACTGAATTATGCTTTTCTCAATATCCAATTTTCTACATTGGATTCATTTCTAAAATCTACTTATTCAGTTCAGAAGACTGAAATGTTAATCTGACAAGTTCTGCAGTTTCATAAGCAGCATGTAGCTTTTCACTGAATCTGACAGTTGTATTTAAATAACCCTATCGTTTTAGGGCAGGGGGACAACCACTGTTTCTTTATAACATATTTATATCCTTATATCTTCCATAAAATAATAAATAATCCTACATGTGATAATTCTTAAAAGGAAATAACATGAATATGGCATAGCCACTATCATCTGCTGAAAGAATGTGTGCAGTTGTGAAAATTTTAATGTGAGCACCACAGGAAGTCTCTGATTCCAGAAGCTAGATATCATCTACACTGTGAGACTTAGCAGTTCCTCACAAACCTGCACTATTTATGTAAGATGCAGAGAAGCAGCCTTTTGCCTTCTGTTCAGCCATTTTACTTAGCCTTATAATACTTCTGGCCAAAAGCACACATAAAACAATTTATACTCAGAATAGCCTCAGTTATTTCTTTCACTTAGGTTATAAACTGTGGAGTAACTGAATGGCAGGAGCTAAGCATGGGACCACTCCAGTACTAGCAAAACATCTTCGCTTAAAACACATCTTTAATCTATCATCATCTATTTTCACTGCGTATTGATTAGTTCTGGATACTACTGAGAAATCTGAAGACAGTCCTGCATAGAACTAACAGCCAACATAGCCCAAAATGCCTCTTTTGAGAGAATAAAATACTGTACAGCGAAGTGTGGAGTAATTACTTCTAGACTCATAGTTGACAATGTTTTGAGCAGGAGCTTAGACTGAAAACCCCCTGCGGTCCAACTCAGACTGAATTACCATATGATTCTATGAATATTGGAGAAAAAGATCATGGTTTTTTCAAATTATAAGATTTAAAACTAGAGTGATTCTTACCCAAAATGTAAGTTGTTTAATTTCTTCATCTTGCTTCTCCCAAGATCTTTTAAGAGACGAATTTTCACGTTTATTAAAAATAAAATTTTTAGTTTTAAACAAAAAGTCATAACTTTCCATCGGAAGATGCATTCTTCAGATCACTGAATATATGCATGTCCACAGACAATGGTAATTCATTAACTAGATGAAGTTGTGGACTTTTTTTGTTTTGTTGACACTTTCTTTCATATGGAAAATCCAGTGTCAAGTTTTCATCTATTCATGTTCTGTCACCTCTTGTAAAAGTCAATATGTCACTATTTTTTGTATGTCAGCTAAGACTGATGGAAGTGTTGACTTTAAAGACAGGTCACAAAGTCACTGAGAAAAAAATAACAACCTTTGCTAGAACAGAAWGATGCTAAATGTCATAGAACAAAGATTTAGATGCAATTTAGGGAGCTGACATCAAAATGTGTACACTGTAGAGTTCAGAGTCTTAGTTTACATGTAACAAAATCTGCAATGCTATACCCAGATAATGTATTCTCATTCTCCTCCAAAACTCCACTTTTAAGGCAGAGTTCTCTTTTAGCTGCACTACAGGTTTGCATCACTTACTGTAACTCTCAGYGGAATTTTGCGTACTGTCATTTAGCGCCTTCTATTCCTTGGAAATGTACCTATTCATATCCATTTCCAGATAGTCTCCTTTTACTTTATTCCATTACCCATAAATTGTTTCTGACTAAAAGTTTGGGTTAAGGCTGCTTTTGGCTACCCCAACCATCACTTAGAGCAACCTAAGGAAAGAATAGAGGTGCTAACCAGAAGTCTCTTTCAGGTAAAGATCAGACCCAGAATTCTGAACTTGTTTTAGTCCCACTTCCATTCTTTATTTCTTGTTATTTTTAAAAAATCAYAAAACACTGTAATGGTGCAAAATACAACAGAAATCTAGACTGCAACACGCTTTTAACATACAAGAATTTTAGTCTGAGAGGTGAGCTGAGGGACTCTTCCTACATGTAATTGTCATCATGAAGACCTATTAGGATGCAGTTACATCCTCCTGTTATTCTTTAGAAGTCACTATTTTGGACTAATGAATTGTGAACTGGAGTACCTGTCTGTGCATAATTTAAGACCTGATTTTGAGCTGTTCATTCCTGTGACCTCTATTTTTGTGTCTATATTGTTAGACACATTTTTAACGTGAGGTTTTGCAGGGCAAGGATTCTTACCAAGAGTGAGTCATGAAAAAATCAACATAAATTTGTAAGCAGTCTGAACTCACCTATGAAGATACAGCACAGTCCTTTGAGATATCCCTGAGATATCCCTTTAGATGTGTGGCTGATGATCATCTTAGGATTTCTAAATCGCTTGCTCTTAACCTACTAGATTTTTCAAATGTGATATGATGCAATTCCCTCAAATTTTTTTCTAGACACCCTTATTTAGAGGTTTAAACCTTCAAGGTCTGACTTTTAGCAACGGAAGTGAACATTAACTGCAAGTCTGATGCTCAAAGTATTTTCTATCCAGTACCAGGATCTGGCCATTACTTTAGGACTGAATAGTTTACAAGTAGGTGGAGGATCCATTTACTTTGCTTTGGCAATTACACATKAATAAGATCAGAATCCAGCACACAAACTGTGTAGCCTTCAGCACACAAACCACTCCTGTAAAACAATAGGTCCCTCTATATGAAAGCTCCCATTGCAGCTTTGTTTTCTAACAAGTCCAGAAGAGTAAACAGACTTTGAAATATGCCCTAAGAATCATCGCAAACGGTAAGTCAAGTGTGACTTTGTACAAGATGACAAGAGTCTAACATGATTCCTATGTTTATATATATATATTTCAAGAMAGAGATCTTTATTATAGAATTTGAGAAACAAAAGTCTCTTTCCTTTGATTGCCTGGGAGAAAATATTTATAGATGCCTCTATAGAGTTCTAAGGGTTGTTTAAAGTCATCTGCTTTTTAAAGATGGAAGTTCAAGGGAAATACTTTCAAAGAACCTCAGAGCAGAGAAACTAAAGTTGGCATATCTTCTAATTTGTATATTCTTTAGCTGCTGTTTGAAAGAAGAACATTTGTTGCTGCTGTGTGTGGAGGAAGAACTGCAAATTTTAATAAGCTCCAAAGCTCCAAAGCTTGCRCTAGCATGGGCTGAAACCAATGAGGTATTTCCATCAATTCAGAACTGAAACTGGATGTAGGTAATGGAAGTAAGACTTTCAAGMATGGGTTAAGTGTAGGCTATAATGGTTAAACCACCCTAGCCCTATTGATTCTCTATCAAAGATGCTATACATGGCAAGAAATTTTAATAAAATCTGTTTAGGAAATTTCCTCAAGAACATTATGAAAAATATCTGGAAAATGTTCTTCAGTTCTAACTATGAATTTTCATTTATTTTATGAGTATTATTCTGTCCTTATTAGATTTTTTWAAAGTGATGACAGTGCCAAGCACCATTTAGGAGTTTATCTAAAATTAGAGGATGATTTCTAGGAGCAATTTTCTTTACTTATGTGCAAAGAACTATTTTGGAACAGAAGTCAGAAAAGCATTCTGCAATACCCTTCTACAGAAATCACTAGCCCTTCAAAACAGATACTGTCTCTCTTCAGGCTCCATTTAAAAACAAATTCTGTGAAAAGTCTGCATGTTTATTGAAATATACATTCATTTTGTTCATCCAAAGAAAAAGAAAACCTGAAACAACAGCAAGGAATTTTATCATTATCCACAGAATATCTCTCTGATCACTTCTGCTTAGAAGACTGTCTTAAGCTTCTAGACTATATTAAACTCACAAAAATAAGAAGACTTAATTAATAATAATAATAATAAAAAGCTATAGCCTTTCATTTACAATTGGCATGCTTACACTTTCCTCATCTGTAATATCTAGTGAACTGTTCACAGCAAGATGACACAATAATTTCAAACAGAATGAAGTGATTATATTATCTAATTTAAAATACAGTTGCACCATGGGAATGCAGATTATCAGACAAAATGGTGTGTCAGCCTTATTCAGGAGAAAAGAGAATTGTACAGATCATTTTTCCTTTCAGATCTAATATCTGCTGCTCACAGTAACTGTATTTTCTCCTTGGTCACGGTTAATTTTCTTTCTGTTTTTGACATATTTTCATAGCAATACTTTGTTGTTATATTGTCTATAAACTCATGTTCTCTTTTAAAACATTACCTCTACTTCTTTATTTGCACCTTCATCTAACTCCCTTTCTCCAAAGTACTTAGGGCTCAGTGCCTTAAGAATTCTCCCCAGAAGATTTAAAAGAAAGCATATGACAGCTAGATTTAGTCCTCTGTAATTTAATCCTTGCCAGCCTGCACACAAGAGCTAACTATCCTTTCCCATCTCTCCTGTCCAGTAGCCTGGATCAAGCCAGTCCCTCTCTGGATTTAAATCCTCGGAAGGCTACTGTRGTATGAAATAACTTTGACAAACTAACTGTAATTTATTATTTTTTCATAATAGCAATTTAAGAGTGACAATTTTCCAAAGATCATCTTTAATTAGYTTTCTGAATTGTAGCAGCAGACAAATATCCAGCGAACAGGTTTCTGCTTAGTCTCACTGCTTACTATCTTTCAGACTCCCATCCTTACCATTTTGCCYTCTTGCATTTGATCAATATTATCAGAAACTTGATCTGACTGCCATCAAAATGACTGCAAAATTTTCTTTGTTTTGACTAGAAACATGGCCAGGCTCAGATTTTTGTCTTTTMATTAACAAGAGGTTTTAAAGATGAGTCTCATTATATCTGGCTTCATTTGATCTCGTAGTGACCTTTTCTGATGCACTCATAGCAACCTTTCAGAAAACTGAACTGGTGCAAAGCACAATCCTTATACTAAGGACTTGGTGGGTGAAAGGAGGAGAGCAATAGAGAAATAAACCAGCAAGCTCTGAAGGTGTCCCAAGAAGAACAAAGAATAAGACTAATTAGATTACTTCATGTCAGTGTTTAATCTTTTCAAATGAATTGAAATCTGTTTTCTATCCTCCTTCTCCGGTGRTTTCTCTGAGCTTTACAAATCAGGGTATTCTTTGTAGATGTTATTCTGAGACTGAATAAAACTCTTGTGAAAATGTCTAGCCATCTGACTCTGTTAAACCACTTTTACAGGTTAATGTTTAAACTGAACTGTAGATCCATCTGGCAACACTACCTAGCATTCACTCTGTTACTTYCACTGTATCTTCATATAGTCACTCACTCCAAAGAAAGAACTATCACCTTGTCAATTCTTAAGATTAATTCATCCTCCTTCAATCTCTTTTCCATACATTTTTAAATTAAGACAAATATTATAAATACGGAATTTAATCAACAATAGAGTTCCAGTGTTCTTTTCAGGATAGGTTTGATCTCCATAGTTTCTGAAGTCCTTGGAGATTACACAGTTTCTCTTGCAATCYTTTCACTTTACCTATATGAAATATTTAATCTTTCAAGATTTAATAAAATTTTCAAAAGRTTTTAAAGGTAAAACATATGTAGCTACCAAAAGTTTTTTCTTTACAAAAAATCCTAGATTACTACAGCACTAAGTTCGRAACATATCATAGTGTTTACATGCACTCTTGTTTGTTCTTCTTCATTTCAAACTGGGAATGTAAAAATAGCAAATGGCTTCATTTTGTTTACGCCAATCTCATTGCTAGGCAGGGCAAACATAMTTCTGTTTTCATGGCTTCGTTTTATATCTGATTCAGCATTTTATCRTTTAATCTCTTTTCTGATCAATAACCTCAGTGACTATCTATCTGATCCTTACTGTATGTTATTTAATAGCTGTGATTATTTGCTTATATGATGGTTTTCTGAGAAAACATGCCATGATGAATGTGCATGTCAAATATTAACACCAAAATGCAGTAAGGGGAAAATGCTGAAAGGTATTTCATCTTCTGTTGTGGTCTTTGTCTTCTCTCCATTCAAAGAAAAAAAAATTTAAAGTTTCCTTTTTTTTTCCTCGGTAAACTTTGTTTCTCCCTGCCTGGCAGGAGGGAGAAGCAGCTAATGTCTCCCTGCTGAAAGCATTAACTGATTGCATTGTTGCTTGAGCACAGCAGCTGTCCTTACACATTTAGACTCCCAGTGACAACAAAATTAAGGCAGTCTCCCCTTCTGTCAGGCAATAAAATGATTTTCTCAACTTCTTTATTTCTTCGGAGAACTTTGCAGTGCCTGCCTTTCTATAACTGCAATGAGAAGCTTCATTTGAACGGATCATAAYGAAGGGGAGCTTTTTCTCAGTGCTTTCAGGAAAGGCAACATGGAAGAAAGAACTCAGATTTCTCCCACTTTTCCAGTTGTTTTAAAGRCGTTCATGGGAGCAAGTGTTGAATCTCAATTTTGCCACCAGTGGAATGGTCAGTAATTGCCTATTACTTTCTGGTAYCTGATTAAACAGATCTGCCACGAGACGTGTGGAAGAGCATAATTCCCCAGCAGAGAGGAGGTTGCTCCTTTCCAAAACTATTTTATTCYTGGCTCTGGAAGGATTCTAATATTTTCTGCTAGATGGAAAAATTAATTTGGTACCCACATATTTCTGGTAAGTTTAGTCTATTCCAGTGTCTTCATTGTACCCAGGCAGTGTAAGGGATCGAAGCTGAGAAGCAAAGCTGAATTCCTTCAGTTCTTGCAGTCCTAACAGGCTGCTTAACATTAATGGYGTAATCAGGCCATCAGCTATACTAAGATAGCGAGACTGCAATAACTGTTCTGCTCATCTTTTATTGTTTTGGCTTCTAATAACGCAATTCAAGATTTTCCTGTGCAAGTAGAGTCTACAGAAGGCACCTCGCAACAGTGGTGTGAAAACAGCACCTAGACCTATCTAAAATTCATAAAGGAAATGAACATGGCCCTGGAAAGATCAGAGGGGATGTCTAAAGTATATTTGAAGAATCTCRCCACCACCACTAAATAGTGGTGAAAGACAATAATTTAAAGTTTAGGTCTCCTGTTAAGACAGTTTTGTGAGGGATACAACAATCTCATATGGTTTCACCTTCCAGGACTACATGGAAGCATAATTTATTACGAAATAATTTTAAACAAAATCCTTTCTCCTTTCAGTAACCTACTTTGGATATTTCTCCTTAAGTAGACATCCTGTCTGAAATAAAGGCAATAGGAATTGAAGTTTCATCACTGCTGCTGAATAGCTAAAATACATTTCTACCGCATATATACAACCATATTCTCAGCCTCTGGTATGGTGTRTATATATATATATATTTAAATACATATTACTTTTAATTAGAAAGTAAGTTAAAAGAATTTTGTCCAGTTGTCATTCTGTCTYTCTACGTGCCATTGCTATTTCCAGCTCAATACTCTAAAAACATTGATTCAAAAGAAATACCACCATGCAGCACTAAGCTAAATCATCTGAATTTGCCACAGCAAGATCCTTCACCTATTTTCTGAAACGTTTAGCTTCATTTTTCCCTTTCAATCTGGCATTGAAATGAATTACTCAATTTAATTCTGAGTCACTGGGAAATCTCTCTCTTGAAAATATCAAAAATCAACATGTTTCTCTTAATGTTTTGCTCTGATGAAACAACATTTTCTAATGGGAAACTGATTCATGGAACATAATTCAAATGCTTGAGAACAAATATTGCCAATTGTCTGTGTGTGAGAAAGTGAAGAATATATTTTATTTTAGCTTCTATTTCCACAGTGTATAATAAAATGTCCTCTTTAATAGAAGTCTTTGAGTCAGAGGACTAGCTGTGAGGAACACTGTAGTTAACAGGACAGCAGGACCYGGATATTTCACTTAACCTGTCTTGAGGTTAAGTAAGCAAAAGTGTTGTTATGAAATCCTACTTAGGAATTCTTTTTCCAGGCAAGCTCATAAAATCAAATAATGATTGGCTGAACAGCTAAATTTCTATCTGTTCAGAAAGTATTCCTCATTTTATTCTTTTTAAGCAAGCAGAAAAAAACCCCGCTGAAGACTGCCAGCTAAACCAGAGGTTCTCTGCAGCTGCCCACTCTTTTTCTTATTTCCTATGGCCTAACAATTAATATATCCCACTGCTGTTTCTTTATGTGTTGTAATTTCTACATGTTTACGATTATGTGAAGTAGTTTTTGGCTTTGTGAGTTTTTTAAAAAAGGAAATGGACATTGGCATTCCTTGGTGGCCAGTGTGGGAGGAAAGAGGTTGACAATATTTAGACTTTCACTGGAAGTTCTTGAGAAGTTATACAAGATTGTCTAAGAATGTTAATTCTATTTGAAAACTATTATCATAAAAGAAACACTGCATTCTCAGTAAAAAAAATAAGTTCAGTATTTGATGTGTAGTTTTGTTTGTTATTTCTTTCTCAATAATTTCTTAGAAAAGTATTACCATATGTGCAGACTAGGTTTGAGAGATGGGAAGAACCTCAGAGTAGAGAGAATTTATACATGAGAATATCTACATTTGAAGTTAATTCAGTTTTCCAAGCTATTCACTACATATAGAAGTTATAGGTTATAGAAGTTATAAGAAACCATGATAATGTGCACAGGTAGTGAGAAGGATCCTGTGTTGTGATTCAGTATTTATTTAAGGGTGCTCAATTGTGATTTTTCTTTTTTTGGGATGCTTTACGAAAGTCATCAGGAGTCCAAGTGAACCTCCCAGCCTTTTGCTGGATGAAGGTAACAGATTATTAGCATAAGTGATCGTTAATAAAACAAAAAATTCATCCATTGAAGCTAGCCAAATCAACAGCAGTGTATTCCTCTTCTTCAAAATTCAAATGCCTGTCCACCTTTTTAACATCCAAGTCTTCTATTTTGTTACTTTGCTAAAATTATGGACTAGATTTCTGCTCACCCAGATTAAAGGAGTAGGAGTTAAATGTTTTAACTTCTTCTCTCCACTCTGTATCAGCATTTGTCTCATAATTTTCTTTGCTAGAAGCAAAAATACCAACAAGTTGTTCCAGCTCCACCAGAAATATTTTTATCAGCTCATTTTAGTCAATAAAGAAAAAATTCAATCACTCTTGGAAAAGAGCACTTTTCAGTACTGTATATACCAGACCAGTATAATCGCAGAATAAATCAATAACCACATTAATCAATACAATGTAAACTGCAGATCCCTGTGGATAAATTAACCAGATGTAAGAATGCTTTCAAATAAATTCTAAATCCACTCAAACTGCATAGGCTTTAAATCTACTAAGGTTAGTAGGATATCTGAAAGATATGTGTTGTTTCTTTTTAAAAATTTTAGGGATAGCAGAGCTGCAGAATAGTGTAATTAAATCATGTTAGAAATACTTAAACATACTTTCACACACAAAGCCTACTTTATGGCACACTGAAAGCACCTCAAAGTATTCTTTAACTTGAATCTGCCTGCAAAAAGGGATCTCTCATAGGGCAATATATCAGGAAGAAAGGCCACATGGAATATGATGGAGTGCACAGAGACGGCCGAATTGCAATCAAGTTATTCTACAGCCACAAAAGCTGTAGGTAGTTTTGCTCCTGTAGGTACCTACATTTTTTATAAGGGTCAGAAACTAATTATCTCACAGTTTTTATTTTTCTCACTGTCATACTAGCAGTCCTGTGAGAAAATGCGAGCAGAGACCATGGACTCCCATTACTCACAAGAGAAAAACTGTGTTACTCTCCAAAACACTGCAATTAGTGAGGATCAGCTTGTAGCCTAGCTTGCACTGTAGTTTCTATCTGCTTAGCCTCCCTTGCACCATATGCACACCTGATGAAGATGGTGAAGCAAACAAACAGTAATATAATTTGTGAAAATTTGTACTAGGTTTTTCTCMATGCGTCTGAATGTTTTGTAGAAAAGGAAAATGTTAGATGATAACTATTGATTCAACCTCATACCATGAACTTGTATATAACATTAGAAGGAATGCAATAAGGGATTTATATAGTTAATGAGTGTGGGCTGAATGGGCTTTTCAAGCTTTAGCAGGGTACTTAATAGTGCTACACATTAAGCAACCCTGCTATGGTGATACCAGATGATTCTGGCAGAGTAGAAACTGAAGCCAGACACCTCCATGTACAAGCCAGTGCTTTAATTATACTGGCCCAGTCTTCCACTCCACTCATACAAAGCTCTACTTCCTAAAGTACAAATATTCTGAAGATTTGAATGAATCTTGCAAAAAATGTGCATATTTTAGAGGGTCTTCTGTTATCCCTCTGTATTTCAGAATTATTCCAATTCATTCTTTAAGAATGGGAAATATTTATAGCCATTTTTTTCAGTCCTGAGATACAGTGGCATGAAGAGTAGAGGTTAAGTAAAGAAAYGATACATAGCAGTATTATTAATATGACATTCTAATTACTACATCAGGCATATTTTCAAGTGCTAAGTGCTAGGAACTGATAAAAAGAAGTTTGTATTAAAGAACCTGAACGATTGAGGCCATTTAGAGGCCTTTATTGTACCAAGCTGTCAAAAATGTCCAAGTGACCTTTTCTACATGGTAAATTTCTTCCAGAAAGATTTTAATATTTTAATAGCATCATTTTTTTTCTCATAGTTTTTGGATTAGATAATGGTGAGAGCAAAAGAAATCCTAAATCCTTATACATATTCCAAAGATGACCAGGGGCACATCTGAATTATACATTAAGTCTCTGCTTAAATTTTCAGGTAGATGTTAAAAGCATCATTTACCTTTCTTTAGTATTAGTAATACTAAATTACTAGTAATTTAGTAATAAATTTAGTATTTAGTTATTAGTATAAAAATATACTATATTTTTAGTCCACAACTATCCTTAGCTAAGTAGTAGCCAGCCCTCCATTAATCCATGCTGAATAACAGAAGGTAGCACAGAAACACCAGTTCAGTAACTGACTTTGGTTGAATCATTATGCAGAGATTGAGATTCAACATATATTTCCACTCTACCTGCGCTATRAAGATCCCTTTTACAACTTAAAAAAACAAAAGCAAATGCCTCAGTAGCTCTGTGAAACAGAAAAGCAGGCATTGCATGAGACTACCAGCTCCAGCCCTTACTTCAGGAAGGTTTTGCTAATGCTTCTTTGTCCCCATAGTCTGAGCCAGGCCCACACTTGGCATCCATTGAGGAGACAGGTTACCATAAGAGCTGCAGGGATGCCTGAAAAGTTGTCTGCCACTGTGCATAGCCAGCTCTCCTGCAGCATGTTACACCCAGCCAGGCAGCGCACACTGCTGCCCCCAGGCCTGGCAGCTTCCCCAGCAAACCAAGCATCAGCCAGCCTCCAGGAAAGCAAGCATGTAGCACACGCTGAGATATGCCAATATCAAAGATGCTAGAGGAAGCTCTGCAGCACATCACACTGGCAGAAGAAAAGCAAGATGGACGAGAAAGGCAGCCAAGTGGCACATCTATATCTGCAGCAGGATAAGAAGGCACATGCATTCCACACATGAATTTATAGCACTGGATATATCAGCAGAAAGAATCACTGTATCTCAAACTCAAAACAGCAATGCATGACACAGCTTTGCTCACCAATTTTCTGTACAGATACCAGAAAATAACAAGAAGGGCCTTGGAGAAGGGACTGAGGTGAGTTGGCTAGTATTTTCCATCACCCTCAAATGGTAGAGGAATGGAAGCAAGATCCACAAACAGACCAAAGCAACCACAACCTATCTAAGCCATGCGAAAAAAAAACACTCTGGGCAGATTAATTCTTGCTGCAACACGGCTTCCACAAATAGGCTCTGCAAATCACAGTAGGAAATTCTTTGTGACTGCAGTACATTCAGATATTAATAAAATCTCTCTTTGCTTTTACAACAGGTTTATACATAAGTATGATTTAGAGTTTTGTGCCAAGTTATCAGTAGTGCTGCATTACAATAACCAGCAGAAACATGCTATGTTTCTGCACTTCACACTTAAGGATAACATTGATTTAGGGGCTGGTACAACAGCACGAGATACACATGGGATATTTTATTTAGTTTCTTGGCATTCATATTCAAAAATTGCCCTATAAAGAAAGAGAAGGCATTAAAAAAGTTTAAATAATCTTAAATCACACTGAAGCATTGAGTTTAAAGTGAACTGAAACATTTGGCTAAACTCAAAATTGCTTTTTTCAGGAAGAGAGATTTCATTGATGTATTAGATTTAAAATAAAAATCTCTCAGTGTGACATACTTCTTTTTGTTTAATACTTCACTTAGGTCATCAAAATAAAATAGCCAGTACTCTTCCAGCTGTTTCAAAAGTTAGACCTGTGTGGATTTAATCTAGTGCTCTAAAATCTGGTAAGTTTGGAACCAAAATAAGTTCCCACATTGGGAACTTATTTAAAATCATGAACATTTTGATTTTCTTTTTTTCTCTTTACATTTCTTTTGTTTAAACTTCTGGCTTTAGTGGTTTTATACTCTTCATATTTTCTGATTTTATTTCTGCATCTATGACTGACAAAACTATTCTTTTTYCTTTTTTTTCTTTTAATGAAAGCTGCCAGTCATCTGAACTCTCTATTTCAGCATCAAGTATTTTAGTAATGTTTTTAAAAAATGTAAGATAAAATCATCATAGTTGGGCACTTAGCAGTTTCTAGCTGTTCTTTAGCTTGATTCATCCAGTTACTTTCAGGCTAGCTATAACCAATAAACAATTTCATATAAAAGGGAGAACTCAACTTTCATTTCTTTGGACAGGTCAGACCAGACCAGAGGAGAAGCTCAGTTCTTCTTCACAGTGAAGTACTGATCAAGAATGGGGGGAGCCAAATTGCATAAAATGGGCCTTAAAATATGGAGAACTGCATTTATTCATAAAGAGCGAGGAGGGGTTGGTTATAATAACAGCTATTCTCCCTAAGACTGCCTAAAAGTCAGAAAGGCAAATAAGATTTTTGTTTTGTTGTGTTTTGTTTTGTTTTTTTTTTTTTTTTTTTTTTTTTAATAAATCACCATTTTGGGGGAGGACTTATCTTTACTCCTTGGCTCTTTGGTGTTCTGACTAATATTTCTTTCATAACTTAAGGCCATCTTCTTCAACACAGGATAGGCATTTTTGAATGGCTTTGTTTGATGTGGTTTATAGAATATATGATTACCAGATAGCCTTGCTTTTAAACTTTGCAAACCTTAACACAAGCAATTAAGAGGCTTTCCCAGGCACACACTGCATAAACTAAATACCTATTAATACCTAAGCCTCAATTTCACAGCTTATGTAATGCAAACCTCATACAGCAGCTGTTCTTCACACTCCTGCGGGAATAAGCTGCCGTTCGGCCCATCAGTAGGGGAAAAGCTTGCACTGGACAGGAACATGACACGATGTTTCCACTGTGGGGCGCTGCCGCGTGCTGCACGTGCCGGGAGACCGCAGACCACCCCGCACCTGCCGCAGCCACAGCCAGCTCCTGCCGGTTCCAGCTGGTTCCAACCGGCTCCAGCCGGTTCCAACGGCTGGCACAGCGCACCCAAACTGCAGCCAATCCAAGGAGCCCGCAGCGCCTTTGAGTGCCTAAAGGCAGCCAATCAGAGGAGCGCACGGCCGCGGTGTCTGTGTGCGCGGTGGTAGAGGTGGAGATAGAGCAGGTCGGAGCTCTTTCAGCTCGGTGGGGAAATACACAAAGGTGTATTTGAAGGCCTCGTAGTTGTTAGTGTTGACAAAGCGTTCCATGCAGAGGAAATTTAGCAGCTTTGTTTCACTAAGATAAGCCAAATACGTGATTTTTCTTGATAGCCTGCCTGTGATTGCATATTAATGAGCTTATGAGTAATTTCGCTACTAATTTTTTTTTTTAGTAGTTTCACCTACAAAATGGTTGTGTATTTTCAATTTGTCATTCTCCACTATTACTGCCCTGTGAAAGCACAGTCTCTAGTCTATATGAACTTCCAGGTTAATACTTTTTTTTTGCTACCAATTTGACTTCTGATATCCATGGATGAGAAGCATGTTATGTTGCTTGAAGGAGTATCAGCAAGCACCAGCCTCTAAAGTTCTGCTTAATCGCAGGCATATGCATTGCCATCTGCACAGTGCTGCTTTCTTCTCCTGACAAACTCAGCTGTGGGTCACAGGAATATAAGTTTTGTCGTCCTTGGAAAATAGCTCATCAAACTCCTGGGAACAATTACTTGCTACCATTAATAGCAAAATGTCCCTTTCAGGGAGAACCTGAGAAAAATCATGAGAACCTGGGAAAAAATATTGGGGGAAGTGTCATTTTATGTTTGCCCTCTTCTTGTACTCTGTCACCACAGTTTCTTTGTTATTACTTATGGCAAAATACAGAGGAAATGGGTCTTTGGTCTGACCTGTTACAACTGATTTGATGATTTATTCAATAAAAATAAGTCTGTAATTATCAGTAAGATTGCTGTGAATGTTTTAGTATTTGGGGAGAAGGAACATTTATTAATCTGTTGTTGTGAAGATGACACAACACATATTTGACAGTGATGAGAAGAAAATACACTTGAGAGTGAAATGACAAGGAATTACAGGTCCCCCAGCAGTGATAAGAGGCAACAAATACCTTTTATTGGGTGTTTGTAAAGTTGACACTATTGTGATGCACTTTAAACCATATGTAATGACGTTAATGCCATGCTCACTCTAGTGCTCATCATTCTAATAATGAGAATAAAGACTTAATCAGGTAATTTTTACTATACGTCAAGTTGATAAAAATCAATGTTCTTATTTACCTTCATACCCAGCCCAGAGATGATCTATGGCTTCAAACTGCAGCAAAAAAGTAATTCTACCATCTGAATTCGAGTAACAGAACCTGACAGAAAACAGAGCTATATGTTTAAAAAAGGTGCTTAACATCTCTGAATGCAGTCTTCAGATGGAACAGTTTTTCAAATATGTTTGATATGTCTAATGTATCTTTATAATATAAAAAGCAGTTTCATTCCAGTTTCATTCACACTGTCAGGTGTGGTTCAGAGCTTTCTGATACCCATGGAAAGCTATTGAATTCAATGGGCTTTGAATTGGTTCATATGTTTGCTTTTATTTATCTGCTTTTTTCGGAAGAAAATAATAACCTACACTTAATACACATAATTTCTGGTAATACAAATAATGTGCAAAGAAAGAAGTAAATAATTTATTGAAATTTTTTTGTCAGTTACATTGAAAAACATGAAATAAGTAATAGCCACTTCACCAATAACTACATGTCCTTTATTTGCAGTAGTTTGGCCCAGCTCCTTCACATTTGCCATACAAATACAATGAAGTTTCAGTAGGAATTTCTAGTTGTAAAATGTGAGACCATCCCCATACGAGCTCACAGCTAGGTTTGACATCACTCCATTTGATTAATGCATTTTTGTAAGCTTATTTATTAAAAGTAATACTGATAGTTACATTTTGTTAATATTCCATTTGTCTCCCTTCCTCTTTCCCCGCTCTCTTTATCAGGAATGGTGGATGTAATGAAGTATTAGAATTTACAGATGGTTTACTTTCAGAGCTCCATGACTGAAATTGTTTTAATCCTCAAGAAAAGGAGTGTGTGAGAAAAAAATTTGGTAGCAGAATTCCAGGTGTTAATATAAGGTTTAACCATTGGGAAGCCTTTATTCCTCCAGACCTTAGACCTGTAAAAAATACAAATATAAATCTAACAAAAAGTAAACTTGTCTCCTAAACCTTTTTTTCTGTGTAGTTTACTATAATAGAAGTATTTGTTCTAATTTTAAAAATAAAACATCATGTACAAGAGTAATTTTTACTTTAATTTTAATTGTTGCAGTATTTTGATGAAGTGTGGACTTGAATAAGCTTAATATTATATGCTTGAGCTGTACTCTTGTCTTTAGTAAAACAAGGTTATTTCTCTGTCCTTGCTGAAGGCCAGGACGTGGGGTGACATTCATTTAAAATTAGGTTCTTCCTAAAGACTTTAAGAAATATTTTCTCTGCTAAAGAAAGTAGGAGTGCTAAATACCAATCTACCCATTACTATGAAGCAATAGGAGGTCATTTATGGTAATGAAAAGACTGCTCATCTATGGTACGTCTCAGAGAAACATGGATTTTTCTTTTATTAAACAGTATTATTTGAGAAAGCAAAAAATATTTGAGAAAAAAAGGCAAAAAAACATACTTGATATTTTTGGAATTCTGATTTCTTCACTGCTTCTGCCATCTCCACTGTCACTGACTGTTCGTATTTCTATGAGATAATCCTCTTCAAATGGTACCAGAAGTTCAGCTGAAGTGTTGTTTGTCTCCAGTATATGAGTTTTGCTTTGTCTGTTCTGTCTGTAAAAAATCTAAACAAAAAGTATTTGGAAGATAAGAGTTACTGGATTTGTGTGTGTTGCTTTGTACATTCTAATGAATTTTCTTTCGCAGAGTGTTTTAAACCATCTCCAAAACTTTTCAGACTATTCTCATCATCCACAGAGTATTAAACAGGAAAAAAAAGGACTTAAATTCTACGGAATTCTGTGATGCAGACTACAATAGACATAACTCAATTTACACTACCTGTATTCCATGTGTGATCAATTACAGCGAACCTTGAAAATCAGGTTATAAAATGCTTATTCAGTACAGTTTTGTTCTGTAAATACACACATTTTGAAAATACTTCATTATGCAGTATTTTCTGGCTATATCCTGAAATCTACTGAAATCATGTCTCCACTGTTAAGTAGTGAAGTTTGCCCGTTTTAAATTGGCCTGTGACAATGCATAGTCAAATAAAAGTAGTCACATTGACTTCACTGTAAAATTGCCGTCTGTGAAAGAAAAGACAGAATACTTCATAACAGTATGTTTTTTAACATTCAGGGACAAATTTGCATAGTGATGTCTGGGGTTCCTCTTAGTAAGCACATTTCAAGAACTAAATGTGATTGATACAGTGTCTATAGTTGGGTCTTTCTGCTAATGTGTCACTGTGCAAATGTACAGGCCAGCTCCCCAGGTCCTTTGTGTTGTTTGTGCATGAATGCACCAGTGAGTCTAGATGGGGATCCTGTAGACTTCAATAAACTCCTTTCCATCTAACAAGCTTTTCTTCCCCGCTCTTAGTGCATGGAGTTAATTCAAACACTCATCACCAGGGTATAAAAATAAAATCTGAAAGTTTTTTTTTTTTGCTTATTTCCCTGGGAGGTGTAAATAACTTCATACATACTTAGGCTGAGTAAATTTTTGATAAGTAAAAAGATTTTGATCCTGAGAACCATTTTCATATAAGTAGTCTTCACCTCTGCCATATAGATCTGATGGTAAGAGCCACTGCAAACAAACTTTACGCTTAATTTTCCTTTTCTTAAGAGATGGATTTACAGAAGGGCTTTTTATTTCACTCACATTGAAAATACATACATTCATGTATAGAACAAAGATCAGATTATGAATTATGAATTCATGGTGCAAGGACTTTCATGTTTTATTCCTGTCTGCATAAGACATAATGCTTAAGAGACTGTTTTTTTTTTCTTAAAGATGTGTGGGATGGATGGGCATTTCAGAACCTAATATGAGTAAGCTTGCAGGGGAAATAGGATCAGAGAGATAAAAAGTTCAAGACACAACATCCCCCCCATGTTGGGATAATGAGATCTGAACAACAGCCAGCCTTTCATACTCTTTGGATAAATGTCAACCAAGCATTCCAGTAACTCAAGAAAAGTCACAACATTGCAGGCAATGAAATTTCAAGGAAAGCATTTCAACAAGTCATTTTTATGCTTCTGTTATAAAAAGAGTCTGATGAACAAAATGAATTACAGAAATTACTTACTTTGTAGCCTAACACTTCTGATTCATTCTTCATTGTTTTTACATGTTCCCAGTTCAAGCAGATTTTTGAATTTCTCAGTTTCCATGCAATGTTTGCTGGTGGTTGACTTGGTGCTTAAAAAATAAAATTGTGATCAAGACACAACTGGATATTAATTTGCATAGTGTAATTGAATGAGCTGCTGACATGAAAGTAACAAATGCTTGGGTGATTGAAATCTAAGAGTAAAAAGTATTTTCCAGTCCATCATTGCTCTCATATTAGAATAAAAGATTTATTCCTAGCATGAAATCACTTACTGTGAGTTCATTTTGGAATTTAGGTGAAATCTGACAGGGTCTGACAGTTCGTTACATTTGATAATTTTTCAGTACTGTGTTGTTCCGACCTATATTTGAATACACTGTAGATTTTTTTTTTTTACTGTGTGTTTCAAAAAATCCTAAGACTGGACCACACAGGACTAGATTTTCATGATCTAAAAAGACAGGTTACAGTGAGCTAAAAATCATATTTATATGTGAGCCATCATGAAAAGCTATGGGATTTTATAAATTCTCGGCACAACAGGCTGGGAATAGATTTATTTTTCAAAGGTTTTTTATGCTTAAGTTGCCAGGACTTTGAAAACTTGCCTACAAGTCACTGAATCCAATGTGAATGTGTGAAGCTGAAACTCTGCCTTTGAAATACAACTCAGATTTACAATGGCACATTGCTTCCCCTATGGCCCTCTCTGCTTAGGAGGGCCTGAGGACGTAAGAGGAAATAGGATTTGAATAAAATTAAAAAAAGAGAGGAAGGATATGGAGGAACAGGACTTCTAGCTTGCAAATAAATCCAAATCAGAAGTTAAAATGGTAAACTTCTGAAGTCTGTGGCTAAACATTAAATGGACATCTTACATACTGGAGTTTGAGTAAATTTCATGCTGACTACAAAGCTATTATCAAAGAAGAAATACATTTCTTAATAAATTTCATCGTTTAATTTTATGAAGAAATTTAGGATTGAACTTTATTTGGCATTTCCACATTAAGCATAGATGGATCATAAGAGGTTGAAATGTCACAAAGACAGCACAGTTTGTTCTCTGAAACTGAGTACTCATGTGACTTCTTAGTAGTGATATTTACTGGGGTGCTAGAGGGCCCTGTTCCTGCAGCGTTGTAAGCTCGAATTGCTACAAAATAGACCGTGTTAGCTTTCAGTCCTGTGATGTTTTGGGCTGTTACATTTCCTTTGACTCTGATTTTACCAGCTGTGCTTTCCTTGGGATCATCTGTCCAGTATAAAACCTGAAAAGTAGGAACAAAGAACCAACAACTAATTACTTTCTGTCAATTACAAATTTGGCTGGAAAACAGACATGCTGACAGCTAAGATTTTAAGAAATAGTGCATTTAGTTTTGAAAGCACAATCAGGAAATTAAACATGAACACATACAGAGAATAATATAAAATCTGAGAGACTGAATACTGATTAGAAAAGTAAATGAAATTCTTAGCTTTACAGATGTCCAAAACGAAAACTTTGATAAGGTGAGAAATGATAAAAACTTGGCTGTTTTAATGGTTTGTAGGCAGCTGAAGAAGACTTAAGAAGGTACAAAGAATCATTTATCTCCATCATGTATGGATTTTAATGATTGTGTATCCTATCTCTACTTTTGATTCAGTGGCAGCTATTTAGACCTGCTTTTTTCTTTTGTCTCTTCCTCTCTCTCTCTTCTATTAATAGGTGTGAATTTGGTTGGGCATCATTGGCACTTGATCTTAAGAGTGCTCAATGTCGATCCCCTGTGATGGCTCCCAAGAGCAAAACTGTCTCAAGAGTGAAAGTCACAGATGCCTGTCACAAGTGAGAGCTCCAGGGAGGGCCCTGGGCAGTCACCAATATCTTTTGGCACCTGCTATGTGGATCCCTGTTGAATAGGTACGGAAATCCATAGGCCTTGAGGTGTCTGGAGATGAAAAGTTATCAACACAGAGGGATCAATACTGATGCCCTAGCAGTAAGTCAGGAAACCAATACTCCTTAAGCCACATCAGCATGGAACCAGTCAATGTAGCTAGTCAGTGGCACTTCCCAAGAGCAGGACAGGCTCCCAAGCCAAAGGTCTGTGTCCCTGCAGGGAATGAGCATTTTTGGGACCAACTAATTGGGCTTGATATTGATGAATCTCCTCCAGCTCAGACACTGCAATGCCTTTCCCGGGCTCTGACCCTGAACTTATTGCTATTACATTGGCAATGCATCCCTGCTTGCAATTGAATCAGGGTGCTAAGTAGGGACAAATAGACTGTTAGTTGCTATTAAATGAGCTAGGCTTGAAAAACCCAAAGGATTACAAGTAAGTGACAGCACAAGGTTTTGATGCTAATGACTTGCCTTTATCACAGTTTCTTCTAGTTAGCAAGGTTAAAATGTTTCCTGTAGGTCATGTAAATGCCCTAGAACCATGAAGCAGAACCCTGAAATGCTTAAGACAACACTATTTGTGTAAGAGAAGGGATTATTAGCTTTGTTTTATAGAATCATGCTTCAGTCCTTTTATAATGGTCATCACAGATGATTTTTGGTGAAGTTTCAGTTTACAATACAGGAAGCCTTAGACAGGACTCAAGTCCTGGACTGTAAATGCTAGTGATTATTTCAGGTGATAAGTTGCTAATGAGAGTTAGATAAAGAGTTCAATTACTTATTAAGATGGGAGAAAATGGAGTATGAAGGCACCTAGAAAATGAGATGTTTGAATATCTCAGAAACCAACCGTGCCCTGAATACATGCACACTGCACCTCACCTCGTAGCCCAGTACCCTTCCGCTGTGCCTGTTCCATGCAATGGCTTCCCAGGATATTTCCACCTCTTCTGCTGAAATGCTCTGTACCAGAGTTCTTGCTGGTGCTATCTGTGGCTCTGTGGTCAGAGGAAAGAACACAGCTCCATAATAAGTGCAGCTGGTAGAACATTTTTGTAAGTAGAAGTTTGATATTTATGAAAATTCAGGAAAATTGAGGAAAAGAACAAAAATGTTTGGTTGAAGCAGCAGCCAAGGGCTCAGGAAACCTCTTATAAATCCCTAACTTTGCTGTTGATCTACTGTAAATATGAACAATTTCTCAGAATTGATCATTACTCCCAAGCTGTAGTAATGATTTTGAGAAGAAATAAGCTGCACTGAATGAAGTGATGATGAAATTTGGGCCTTTTGAGTGTGAAACTGTTTTGAAATTCCTAATTTTTTTTAGTCTACCTAGGGAGTTTTTTAGTCTACCTAGGGCTACTTATTTTGAAATACTAATTATACTTAAATTCAGAAAATCTGTCCCTTGTTATTTTATTTCATTTCCCCATGTTCTGTCTTGTTTTGTCTCTCTTGTCAATCTCCAGTCTTTAAGGAGTCTGTTTAGTACCCCTATAGAGGTGTGTCTAATCATATCTGGGGCTACTAGTGCTACTCAACCACTGCATTAACACCAGTAAGGCAGTTTTACCGTCTTCTCCTGTGTAGACAATGGATATAGAGCTCAGGGTCCCTTCTCCTTCGTTGTTGTAGGCACCCACTTTCACTTCGAAAGGAGAGACAGGTGTGATGCTTTCATTTCTATAAACATATTTGCTCGCTTCTACTGAGGCCACCACTGCCTTGGTCCACATTGTTGAGCCAAGAGGTCGAAACATGATTACGTAGCCGAAACCTTCCCCACTTTGAAGTTCTTCAGGAACGGGCTGTAGTGACAAGGGAATCAGTCAATAGCCATTTGCAACTGTACACTGTTTTAATTGAATCTTCATTCTCTAAGTATATTTTAGTAGTATTGATTTAGTTGACTGTGCCTTAGAGAAGATAATAATGTTTGCTCCATCAGTCAATGTAATATTGAAATAAAAATCAAAATAATAATTCTACTGAAGCAATCTATTTAGAAACAAAAGATCAGATCAGCTCTGCTAAGAATACTCTCTTTCATCTGTGAAGTTTGCAAAATTAAAAGCATTTCACTCGGCTAAGCTTTTATCCGATTTTTTTTTTTTTCTTCCCAAGGGGCAAAGAAATGCTAGTTTTGTATGATTTCTATAGGGAGAAAATAAAAAGGGTTGGGAAAGGAGCAAATACATAGACAGAAGTGCTATGTCACCTATATAATTGCCTGCATATAAGTACAGTGCATTTTTAGTACAAGTGAAGTAACAACTTCATGAACATACTCTTAAGTTTGTTTAGAACAGAAATGCTACTCTTGCAGTCAACATGGCAAAATTAATGTTTCTATTAATAAAATCTCCCATCAAGATATGTATTAATGACTCATACTGAATAGGCAATTTTATCAACACCACATCCAGCATGAACTTTATTTTCTTGTGATAAAAATAATTTCTGTGTTGACTTCTCAAAGCAAAAGAACATTTGTGAAACAAGAAAAGATGCACTCTACAGCGACCCAGGCTCACACACTGCAATTTGTAGTATGCATTTTAACAGTTTGGAAAATATATTCTTACTGGAGTGGTGGAGAATTAAAGGGCTCATCTCCTTTAACACATAATAGGATATGTCTTGCCAGCACAGTATTCCAGAATGAAAAACATGTAAACAAAACTATGAAAAATGTTAATACAGAAAATGGCCAAGCAGATTAGTGTATTAAGCACCTTCTGCACAATGGAGATAAGAGGGTTATACAGACTTCTAAACATCTCTATAAAATGTCTCTTAAAACTGTTTAATAAATTGTTACTATGGCACAGAAAACTTGCTGTATAACTTAACATATTATTTCCTCTCAAGATGTGGGATGAAATCTGGCTCACACAAAGCCAGTGACCAAACTCCTACGGATTTCAGTAGGGCTATGATTCCACCATACACTTTTTCCCCATTAGAAAGCTTAAGTTAATTGATTTTAAAGTTACCTCCCATGTGATGACAAGCTCAGAACGACTTCCTCCACCTCCGCTTACATTTGTTGGTGCCACTACAGGAACTGGAGAAAAAAGGGATTTTGGTGTTTGCAGTTACCCACTGCTATTGCCAGGAGTCTTGTCAACTGAAAGATGAGAGCTTTTCCTCTCARCTGGTCTAGTGTGCAGCTATTCTGCCTTTCAACATGTAGAGCAGGGACATTATATAACAGTACATTTTAAATGAACTGAAATTATGTTTACACATTTTCAAGTTTCTAAGTCTGAAGCCACAGATATATTTGATACATGAGTACCCTGGTTCAAAAATTAATTAAAGAAGATAGTAGCATCAAGTATCAGATATTATTATGCCTCATCAGCTAATTGGCAAAATGATGTTCCATTCAGGCTGTAGCTGCAACACTACTGATTTAYTAATTATGCATTTACTCAGTAAACATTTTGATGGAGCAATATATACCTATATTTAATTKGCTATATACTTTTTCTTAGGAAATTCAAGACTTACAATGTGCTTTTCTTCTTTCTCACCCACACGTGAGAAAGGCTACAATGGCCAATAGTGCAGGTATTGGAGGTGCATGTATCGAGTGCYGGTTAAGGTGAGGATTAAGGACTCCTGTAAGTCCATCCTGGAGACCAAGTAACATGCTGGTGTCTCCAGCTAAAGGGGCTTCTCATCACTCAAATGGCTATACAGARAGGCAAGGAAAACACTGATGTTCATCTGAGAAAAAGGTGTATCTATCTCCTCTAGGCTTATGCTTTGTCTCCTGTAATAGGTGTCTGAAACAGAACAATGGCACTACAAAAGTGTCTCCAACTCTATCCTGACTTAAATAACCAACTTGCTTAGATTAAGTAATTAATTTTTAGGTAGTTTAAGACAGTTGAAGTGAATCTCATTCATAAATAAAAAAGGTGCTAAGCCTTGTAAGCTCATGGTAATAAATGTTGCTATTAAATATGTGAGCACACTTTCACTACTTCAAGCCCACATCTAAATCTCTAAATCTTTCATTCTCTCTAGTAATGTAGAATTTTGAAGTTTATTTTGTTCTGCAGCCTTACAGTGATTGCAAGTACAAATGGACTAACCTCTTTCTGGGTAATTTAGCACCGATACTCAATTTTGTAACTCACAATCAAACTTTGTGCAAATCAGAGGTAAACAATTTACTACTCAAAAGAACAGCTTTAAAGGAGGGGGGGGGAAAAGAAGAATCAAACTTCCAAGCATGGCTTAACTTCACTTTTTCTTGACTCAGTGGATGCTCAGTTAGTGCATGTGTTAGAAGTGTTCAGTACTTAYTACATTTGCATGGGGAAAAATGTACAGTGTTGCTCAGCAGAGCTTCAATTTGGCCATAGTTGAGAAATTGTCGAAAATTTACAGTTGAGTGCGTGGACAGAGGCTCAATTAATTCTCAGTTCCATTTTAATGAAATGAACAGTGGCTCATTTGCATCCACAAATCTACTAATGCTCAATCAGATTTTAGCTCATAAAATGGCTATTGTAAGAGGGAAATGAAAATTCACCCCTTCAGTGCTGGTCTGTTACCTTCTACAGTGTGATTCTGCTTTCAGTTTCTTCTCCTAAGGAAGACAAGCTGTGCTTTGCCCATATGCACAGCAATGTGCTGAGGCAGAATGATCTACAGCAGTTTATGGGTTAAGTAACTAAATCCTGGAGTCTTGCCATTCATTTTGCTGAGCTTCAGATAAGGCTACACTGTAAGAAAACTATTTCTTATGCTATGGCCRTGTTAAATAATGTTTATTTTTTTTTCAAGATCTATTCATGTAAATGTAATAAAGTTAAAGAAAACTTTTACTGATTGAACAGCTGGTTTTGAACAGGAGGCCCCCAAGGTGGCAGCAAGAAGGACAGACCTTATCTATATTACTCTTGATTCCMCGATCAATCAGATAATGCAGAGCACACATTTGTGGCACTGTAATGGGGACTGGAAAAACTGGCTTCCTACTGTCTGCCTGCAGCTTTTCTTTAACCTTCCCAYTTCACACTGTTGCTTCCTGCTTGCATGGAAACTTTGTGGTCCTCCAGTTGAAGAGTCCATGACCACACTGTGGCACAAATATCCCCCCCAGCTATCTAAGCCTGGGCAGAGCWGCTGCCTGTGTTGGTGCTGGAGGGTCTCAGCTCTTGCCCTTCTCTGTGTGTGTGCAGCCCTTGTGTTCAGTTTTACTGTGGCACWGGTAAGGAGTTCTGGACTGAACATCTCTCATTTGATTCTTCTGCATCTGGCAATCTGACAGTTTCTGCTATTAAACTGCTGTTCTAATGATTAACTATCTTTTTTCTGTTACTGATACAATTAATATATTTTGAAGTACCTTTGGATCAAAATGGCCTGTTCCAAGTGTGTCTGGTAAATTCTCTAAGGAGCAATTGGATGGCCTCTTTCTGAGTGTATGTGTATTTTCTACTATATAATTTACAATACTGTATTTTGAGTTCAGTCCTGAAATGCAACTTGCCAAGCTTCAGATCAAGGCAAATTAGATAAGCATAGAACAGAGAATGTATTAGAAAACCTGCTTCCATTTCACTGCTTTCTCTCCTATAAATACTGATATTCTAGTTGGGAAAGTGTTGATAGGCACAAGGCTAGGGGAAATGTTAAGAAACCAAAGGCTTGGGTTTCAAATAAATTGTACCTAACAGAGTAGGTCAGAGGACTGACAGTGGCGGTCAACCAAGAATGAATCTTCTTCCCACGAGGCTCCATGTCCCAGGAAGATAAATGTATAAAGGTTAGACAGACTGCCAGGAAGGATCCCACACTGAAGTCATTGCAAGCTATAAGCTACACCAGGCTTTGCACGTYATAAGTTATCTGCTCCGGTTGAAGCAAATAATATGCTGTCCCCACTGATGCTCACATTATCAAACCCCCTCTGTAGCACAGGCATTGCTTGTTTGTAGTAAGATATTTCAGAGTGAGCATTATCCCTTTCTATTCAAGTAACAACAGGCAATATTTAAGTTATACCTGAGGAAAACCAAATAGCGTTTCCAATTGCTTGAGTGAAAGGCAGTGTTCGGGATGGGTGTTGTGTCTGTTTTGGGAGATGTCAAAGGGAGGACAACCAACCTACCAACCTGACTTTCTAAAACAGTCTGGCAGAGGCCAGAAACTTACTTGCAGCTTTAGTCTTCAGTAGTGCTGATGATTTGCTTGGCTCCCCAGTTCCAATGCTATTGCTGGCAAGCACACGGAACTCATACTCAACCCAAGGGCTTAAGTCAACCACTGTTGCCATGTGAGAACTACCATTAAGGACTTCAGGAACTAAAGACAAGATAGACATGTAAATGGAAATGTGTTCTTTTTGCAGTACATAATGGTATACACAAAAAATACAAAGGAGCTCTCAAATTGCTCACCTGTTGAAACTGCCTGCCATCCAACTGAGAAAGGAGTCCTTGACTGAATGCTGTAGATCTGGACTGGACTGTTATTATCTATCCCAGCTTTCCAGGATAACAGAGCAGTAGTGCTAGAAATATGTTCAACTTCAAAATCTTCTGGTGGACCTGGGGGGCCTAACATGAATACATGTTCTAAGATAAAAGTATTTAAAAGAGAAAATTAAATGCTTGCCTAGATGGGCCACTCTTAAGGTGGTGGAATTAGGAAGGTGCAGATTCATAACAGCAGTGCAATCTCTGAAAGATATTTTAAATGCAAACCAAATGTAAGGTCTGCATGTCATTTTTTACATTCACGAGGGATTTCGAGGAGTCAGAAAAATAAGTATCTGTATGTTACTACTAAGAAAAACTGCAAGTAGGGTTGTGAATTTTTGTCTGGCAAAGAAAATTCCATACTGCCTTCGGTTGAACCATTTGCAGATTTTTTTTTCTTTTTTGAATTTAATGAAAAATGAGAGTTAGAAAGAATGCAAAATTTTAGACCATGCAGATTTCTATTTCTGGAAAGGATAAAGTGGATCTGCTTTCATCACAGCTTTCCTCTCACTGCTGATAGGAAAGGGTTAGCTAAATCTTCAGTCTTGTCACTGAGCTGACCATAGAAAATCATCTTTCATGCAGTCTCCAGGTACTGGAAAGACAAGAGGTCTTTTGCTTTGGTTTCTCTTTGCGGACCTGCACGGTACTGCAGCGATACCCACAGGGTGCTCATGAGACCTTGTCTGTGCACAGAGCAAGAGAAATCTGCCTTCCCAAGAGCCATGGCACAACTATGTGGATTTCCCTGGACTAGCTGCAGACCTGGAACAGCTTGACCAGCAGCTCAACTGACACTTAGATCCAAGGGTAGATGGTGGATACCATTGTATTACTGAAACATTAAAATAACATTCTAGGACTTCTCAAATAGCAGCTGATGTTGAGAATTTCTAATTTTTTCAGAAAATATGAGAGGGACATCTACTTTTAATGGACAGACCTCGTACAATTATATTTCCTGCAGCAGATTGTCTGTCTATAGTTGTTTGTACTGTGCAGACATACTTCCCAGAATGATGCAGTTGAATATTTCTTATCATCAAATCCCCCACAGATTCCTGGAGATACAAAGAAAATAAACTAATTACTCACAACATGCTTTCCATCCTAGACACTTTTATAAATTGTTCAATATTAATAAAAACTTCAGCTTTTAAATTAAAATATTCATAGCTATCATCAGTTTCTTGCATGTGGACATTTTTATTACGGCTTCACAAATAACTCAAGCGTCCTTATAAAATTTAAGAAAAAAAAAAAAAATGGCTGCAGCCCTTATAAAGAAACAGTTATTTGCCATGCATATCAGTAATGATGAAAGAATTGTGATAAATGTTTATGTGGTCTAAAGACTTAAGAAAACTTAACTTACTCCTCCAATTCTTTCAAAATGATATATTCCTCTGTTAAAATCAATTGTATCATCATTGAAGGACCAGGTGAACGCCACATCAACAGAGGGGTCATGAGACACCTGGCAGGGAAGGACAATGCTTTCTCCAACTGTAACATCCATATTAGAAGGTGGAATAGTAATTACAGTCCTTTCTGTGGGGACAAAAAGAAATCTCTTTTATCAAAATAGTAGATCTTGACTGGGTTTTGTACCATTTGTGAAATGGTTTAAAATTGGCCTGAAAGTTACATAAAAAAAAAAAATCTGTAATATGGTGATGATTTCAGAACACTCTTACTGCCTTTTCTCCAGTATCAATACAAGTACACTGTGCCTCAAGGAGAGTTTGTGGACATCAGAGGCAACATACTAAATTAGCCATATGTTACTTTGTAAAGCCTGTAGTCAATAGAGGCCATCTCAGTCCAGAAAGTGCAGAATTCATCACTAAAAAAGTTAAAAATAAGCCCCAACTTTGAAACTCTTCTTGCAGCAAAAGCAAAATTGGTGTCTGCCTTCCCTTAATACACTGAAATTCCTCTGCTTTCTAATTTATATTAATGGTAGTGGTAGTTTACTGCATCGTGTTGCTTACATTTAATCTCCAAGGGAGATCTCTCAAAAAACAGAATAACTAGCTATGTATATTTTTTTAACTCTTTATACTGAGAAACGAAGTTGCTCTTAATAGGGGAAGTAGGAGTTTGTTGAAGGGAAAAGAAATGGGGTTACTTTTGTTGGCATGACTGGCAGATAGATTAAAGATAACAACCACTTTCTTGTAAGCAGTTCTGTTGAATACAGCTTTTGTGCTTGAAAGTGTTATAAAATGGTGAGAATTCAGAAGCACATGAACAAAATGAGAGTAGAAACTACTCAACAATATTAATATGTTCTGAATATAATGTGAGAGGAGAATAAAATTTGTGGGAGCAGTATTAGTTCAAAATTTATTTTGGCTTAACCCCATGTGTTATAAATGTATTCAAAAATTTCAGAATTTGTTTTTACTGAGGTCTTGGTTCCAAAGGGTTGACATATGACATGACATCACCTTCAAATACATTTTGACTCAGATTCCAAGAGTCATTGCAGAAAGTGATTAATAATTTAGCAGAAATGGGCAAAATGACTTCTTCACAGAGTGACTGACTCTGTAGTTACAAAGTAACTACAGTTAGTGACTGTTAAAACAGTGGTCAAATAGCAGTGAGGTGGAATACTGATTTTTTACTAGTCTTTTAAAATAAAACTTGGATCTCACTAGTTACAGAGCTATACCTGTAGGTATCAAATTATATTTTCCAAGGAACACAAAAAGCCTATTTTGCATTGTTTTTTAAAAAAAAGGGGATTTTTTTTTTTTTTTTTTCATTAAGAAGCTTATAGTCTAGAGCAGGTATTCCCATAAAGTGTTAAGGGCTGGAACATACTTTCTCAGATTTTTCTGCATACTGATTGCTCTTCTTAGCTATTTAAAACTATCACCATGGCACTTTCACCAGTTTGTTTGGTGTCAAAAACTGCAGAAGTGTGAAGGCCTCAGATGACAGATGATGCTTGATCATTATTTAGAGAAGTTTCTTCCTTTCCCTGAAAGCAGTGTCAGATGCAATAAAACCCAGACAACTCAAGGGCCATATTCTTTGTTGGCACAATTCCACTGATTTCAACCTTCACTGGCAGAGAATCTGCCTCCATAAATCTCGGATGAAATCTTTTGACACACAGGTAACAGCCCAGGTAATGTGACGGAGTAATGTTGAAAAGTATCTGAGGACTGCAGAGATTTTCTTTTCTTGTTATTTTGCTCCTGTACTTTGTATTTCTCATAGTGGAAGAAAGAGAACTTTTCTCTGTGAATTATTCTTCTGTTACTTGAAATAATACCATATATGCTAGAAGAAGAAAAAACAATAAGCAAGTGTATGCCAAAAATCTGAATTCTGTTTTGAAGTACCTCAAACTTCTTTTTGCCACTAGCTGGTCAGGAAGCACTAGCTACTATCCCACTATGGTTCTCCATACTCCCTGCACTCTTCCTTCAAGGCCATCCCATAGGACTCTCTCCTTGCTTAGACCTACTACTGTGTGCGGCTCCATAATAAGCTGTTAAAGCAAATTAAGTTGGCCAGCAAAGAAATCCCTCCTCAGCACACTAAGACCAAGTGTAAACTCTCTATTGCTCTTACTGATTGTGACATGTCTCCTCCCCAACTCCGCCTGCCTTTTGTCTGTTCTGTCTTTATCTGTGCAGGGAAGATCACACACTTGTCAGCTCAAAGCTGGCAGATTATATTTGATTTAGTGGAGGCTGCATGATGCTGGGTACACAGCCTGTTCTGCCTCCCAGCCTTGGTGGCCACTGGATACGTTCTGAGCACGAGCGCTGGGAARACGGACACAGGGGACCCAGTGCCTTGTCTGCATGGCTGGGAATGTCCAGGGCTCTCGCTAGTGAGGTTCATCCACAACATCCGTGTATGAGACGGGCAGCAGCACCTTTCCTGAGCATTACCTTGGAGTATATCCATACCTGGGTATGACTAAATGCCGGTAACGTGGTTCAACTTCCCAGGTCTCTCAGAAATACTCTGAAGCCCAAGATGCACAAAATTTGTATCAGGTTCAATAGTTACATTCCCAAAGCTATCACATACAAATAGAAAATCATATGCAAACAGACATCCAAACAGATCAGAAATAAGATAACTGCAAGCGTGTTACAGAATGTTGGACTAGAAATTCTAGGGACCATTTATCACTCTGTTAAAACCTGTGGGATGCCACCTTAAGGGACAGACAAATGAAGTGAAAAAAACCAAGTGTGATGGAATCCATTACTGAAATTGTGTTTTTGGAATATCAGAGCATAAAGGTTTCTTTTTAAAATATGACAAGTCTCAATAATTACATGCCGCTTTATAAGAACTCTTTCTTATTGGGAAGAAACTATTTGCCACGTGAATGTTCAAAACTGTCCAATAGTGAATTACACTGGGTTTTCGTGGTGTATGTTTTTAGCAGTGTTTACAAAAACTCCATCTCAGGACATTATCATTCTCTTGTATCTTCTACTGTAGCCTGCGTATAGCAGTGACACCACTGATGCAGTTGTTCATGTGTGCCATATTTTCTGCTTCTTTTATGGAGCTGTATTTGACTCTCAGCTCAAATACTTTTAAAAGCTTCTTAAAATCTCTTGGTTGTACATTATCTATCTATCTTGCTTAGCAACTGCAGATATGTATTATACAGCAAATCCCATTCCAGAGGAGAAAACAGATAAGATGTTGTGAGTGCTTGAGGTATAATAAAGACTTCTCACACAACGAATAAACAACTCAATGAGCAGCAATAAAGTTAATTTGCACATTAGATATGCTTTTCCAAGTTCTGACATTTCTGTTGAAAATAATGCTGAAGCAATGAGGCCTATAATTGAACAGCCAAAACTTCTCCAGAGGGGAAACAAAAACAAATGTTCCCTGCAAACAAGATCATTTTTATACCATGTTGTTACTCAGGGTTTTAATAAACTTTGTAAATGCCAAACTTTTTCCTTTTTTTCTTTTTTTTTAATGTTATTTTCTCATGCTGCTCCATTAGGATGTATACATATGTATGTGAAATAGTATATAACCCTAATGAAGTCAGAGCTGCCTAAACTCTACACTTCTGGTTTTATTCAGTGCTCACTGTGCTGTAACATTGTCTCTATTGCCTTGCACAGGGGCAACTGCTCTTTGATAATACAAACACAAAAACTATTTTAGCCACCTGCAATAGGTTAAGAAGGAAGTTGCCGCTCCAGGTTAGAGTAATGATTATGAAATCACTGAAAATAAGTATATTAAGAAAAAAAAATCAACAAATTATGTTCAATAATGTGTTCTTGCAACTACAATTATTATGTTATGCATACCTGATAAGTGTTTCCTGTTATATGACAAGCTATACATTTTAACTTGTTCTGCTCATTTCAGATCAGCAAATATGAATATCTGTATAAGAAAATACCTCTACTGAAAAGATCATGCAAGAGATAGAAAACAAAATAGGTTTGCCCAGGTTTTCTTTTTTTGTCTCCAGTTTCTCAATGATCAGAGGATATGGAACATGGCCATTTCATCTCTTGCTCACAGGAATATCTATGCAAAGAATTGCCCTTTTTATGTTCTCCAGATCCTGACAAAGCCACCTAAAGGATAGGACTGCGCTAATGCCTGAAGGATACAGATAGCCATCAACATGGCAAAAGCTTGAGGCGAAGAACTACTTCGGAAAAAATATACTTTAAATATACTTTAAAATAAAGTGGGAGTGCCACCATTGCAACATGCATTCAGAGAGTAGGTCTGGGGTAAAATTCTGCCCATTATAGAGAACTAATCTCTGTATCTCCTGTTGCTCATAGCTCTGACTTTGTATTATACAAGTCTGCTCCACTTGAGGAATAGTGAGCAAAGAAGGCAGCTGAGGGGCTACTCATCCTGTCCCATGAGAGAGGGCATGCGACAAGAATACAGGGGGAATAACAGCAAAGGAAGAAACCATACTGTTCAATCTTACAGGTTACTTCTGCTTCATATCCAGCTACTACAGGACAGGACAGGTAGACAATTACCTGCATTTAGTGACAAAAATAAATAAATAAATAAATAGATAAATGTGTGTGATTGAAAGGGGTAGTGTTACAGTCAGAACAATTTTCACTGACATCTGTGTGAAGTTTGGGAAACATCATGTACTAATTTGGTCATTGTACTTTGACACATCTCGTCAGGTCACATCAGTCACTTGGTCTTAAGATTTGACTTATAATGAAAGTTGACTTGCACCAGTTCATAGTGATGACTCCCAAAGAGACAAATTGCTTTCTCTTTAAAGAGGACAATTAAAAGTTTAGTTCATATACACTATGGAGAAGAAAATAATAGTAATGTGAGAGAATGATGTTCCTCACTCTTCCTTCAGAAAGAAAAAGATCTACTTAGTTACATGAACATTTGTACTTATTGTCAAATTGGTTTAGCTCAAACAAAAATCATATTTAAGGAAATACAAGCAAAAAAACCCCAACAATTGCTTTCAAATAATGGATTGTCATGTGAAATGAGACATCTTAAGGTATTAATATCCAAGAAAACAAAATAGTCTGAAAGAATAGGAGATCCCTAAATGCTCCCTCATTTATTAGTTATTAGTGTTATTAGACTGAGGAGAGCTTTACTAAGGAAGGCCACTTTAATATTCAAAATTTAAAGTCATGTGAAGGACTAAAGAATCATTTTTGCTTGTCCCTGAATTGTTTTGGAGTTATTTATCGAAGTAGCACACAGCAACTGGGACACAGATCAGAAGTGTGTGGCTTCATGATTAGGAATACAGCATATGCAACATATATGCACCATGCTGAGGAAAATTAAACCACCTGAACTTCAGAACATCTTATTTCTTTTTGTCAGCACAGCTTTGAAGACTCTTTTGTAGTCTGAGATGTGATATAAATTATAAATGAGCTGAATAAACTTATCCAAGCATACTACGAAAAGTCCACTGAACTTCCAAATCGCATCCTGTAAAACTGCCTGCCCAATGGTGGCAATAGTTCAGTCCATGTCTGCGACTTCTAAAGGTATACTGGAGTGCAAATGTCATTAATGTTACCACACTTGTCTGTTGATATCTTAGGAGGCTCAAGTGATAAACACATGGATCATTGGAGTGGTATTGGAGTGGTATGGTCATGACATTGTCTTTGTGGCAAGAAAAGCTTCAACTGCAACTGAAAATTCGTCAATACTGACTGGCACAGTCTTGGACATCCCAGTGTGTTTCAGCAAAAAGCACAGACTTTCCAACATTCCTAAAGAACAAATGAAGATATTAAAATACCTTTCACAACCAGGTTTCCTGAATTTCTGGCAACTCCAAATTGATTTGTTGCTATACAAGTATACATTCCTGCGTCTGATTTGGTAACGTTGTAGAGCTTAAGACTGCCATCCTCTGGTAAGGAGACCCTGAAGGGGAGTAGGGGAAGAAAAAAGAAAAAAAAAACCCTTCTATTACAGAAACTGTATTAAAAATGCAGTGCTACTTTTAGTATTTAAATACGTTCATTATCCTTTTTCTCGGACACAGCAAGCTGAATGTATATCAACTTTTTTCACATCTGCTTATTACTGATTTCTATTTTGGGGATATTATATTGCCATATTGCAGCTGACCAATAAATGATGGAACTCACTTTCCTGCAGTACGTTTGGAGTCTGGTGAGAAAGAATTAAGACCCAATATGTTATATGATTGTACTTGTTCTATCATGGGATGCATTTTTCTATTCAGATCCCAATGTTCCTGTGCAATCCTAGTGTTACGTCTGAGGGCCAACTGCCTGTGCAATTTTGTCAGGATTATTAAAAGATATTAGCAGATTAGCTGAAATGCCATCTCACAAAACAAGGAACCAAATCAAATATACCCCTGTCTCCCAGGGCCCCCAAACCACCTCGTTAGTGACTGTGCTTATATCAGTTTGCAGAGGATTGGCTAGATTGCAGTTATCAGTAATTTCAGAATCACTCCAGGGTTTTATGGGTGAAATTAATTTCTGAGCTTATTTATATACCTCTTCATGTCAATGAGGATATAAGAGTTTAGACTAGTTTGTTTTTGGTAAGCTTTCACTGTACACAGCACCTTATGCTTATACATAAAAGGGCAGCACTTCAAGGTTTGGAGATTATTTTCACAAATATATAGAACACTTAGCTATTCAAAGATAGCAAAATTAGATTGAAAACTGAATTAGAATGAACTTCAGCAGAGAAAACAGTATTATCCTGGTGTGCTGTGCTCATTTTATGTCAATTCTACAGTCTACTTATTCCAGCTAACAGATGTTGATGTTCTTGGCCAATTTTTTCTGACTTTAGAAGAAGGATAATGAGCTCAAAGATATTAAGTTCCTTGAAGCTTCATGAAAACGGGGTCAGAGTTTCTATTTATAGTCACTACAGCCATGAATGTTACATTACTGTGGCAGCACAGTCCTTAGTAGGCATCAGAGAACCTGCACAGGACATAGCTACCACAAGTCACCTCCCAGGAAAAGCTGCACTCAATTGAGACACCTTCCTAGACCTGACAAAACTCAACCTTAAGTCACACATCTGCAGAAAAACAGGTTTCATTCATTCCAGTACTAGCAGAAACACTGCATTTTTTATATTCATCTTTTAATTGACATTTAAATCAAATACAGGAATCCTCTCATATAAAGAAGATACCTAATTCATGTTTCACAGCTTGGGTATTTAATATTTATTACTAACAACATAAGATTGGATGATGTAATGAATTATTAAAGGAAATGAACAATAACAAGAGCTGAAGTAGAAGCTGACAGTAATATCATAGACATTAACACACAAAAAACATCACAGCACCTTGCTGTATTCCACTTTGGTATTTATATGCTTGTAGTCATACGCATAACACACATTAGGCCTTGTTCTGCTTCCTGTTACATGTTCTCAACTTCTCAAGTGCCGCGCAAAGAGCTACCCTGATTTCTGGCCCCTGTTTTGAAGTACCAATACCAGTCTGACCCGTAGCCCTGCCACGAGGCTGCACAGAGCATGAACTGGCTCTGGCTCCAGTGGAGGCAGATGCATGGGAGTAAATTATCACAGGCTGTGTCCAGCTACCTGTCAAATGCAGAGGAGAGCTCACCCCTGTGCTCAGTGCGCCAGGTGATCAAATGCTGGAGAGAAGCTAGAATGGGGCTTGTTTTTTAAGGCTTTAATTTTTTCCCCTGTTTGCTCCCACTGCTGAATCAGCAGGATGCTCTAATGTGCCTCAGAGCTGATTAAATTCACCTTCAAATCTACATTTTTCACCAGCTGTGATTCATGCTGCTTCTTTGCTTCGTTTCTCTCCTTAAAAGATACCAGAAAGGAGAGGCCCAACCCTTTCATGGTGTAAATTAGCGCTGCTTCAGGGAAGGCAAAAGAAATTAGGTTTTAAAAATAGGAGTCCTACTGCTATGTCACAAAGATGTTTAAAAGGACATATCAATATGTGATTCTCTGTGGAGCAACTTCAGGCAGCTAAAGCTCCACAGTCTGAGCTGAACAACTTAAACCCAAAGTGGTATATGTGTGTGTTACAGAGATGTAAGTGGCCAGTGGGTGGTCACAGTCCTTCCCTGAGTTGTCAGGTGGCTTCAGGGAAAGGTCGTCCAGGCATTCGGCTCTTGCCAATGACACTGGTCTTCCAGGGCTGTCTGTTATTTCTCTCTCCCTTTCACGTGCATTCCAACAAGGACACACACCGGTCATGTCCTCTTGCCTCACCCTGCACATTACCCCTCGCACGAGGACTGAGTTTAGGCCATGGGCATCACCTTCTAACAGCCTGAAATAGAAGGGGACTTCCACACAACCAGTGCTGCTGACTGGGAATAAATTCTTGACCTCTGTTACCCAAGATATACTTTAAATCCTATGTTTCCTATGCAAATCTATTCAGTGTGTTTTCTGAAGTTTAATTTTTATTCCCTGTTCGTTAGGGTGTTTTCCACAGTTTGTGTCTTCGATTGCCTCACCTTAGTCTTTTCACTTGCACTTCTCCAATTTCTCATCACATGCTGTCATCAAATTTTACCCAGTTGAAGATCTGGTCCTGATTAGRGATGGATTTAGGAATGAGGAACATGTGAGCTGCCGATCTTCCCACCATGCTGTGCTGTGCAAAGGCTGCTTTCACTGCCTTCAGAGCAACATGGGGCTCATGCTTCGCCCCAGAGCAGAGTGGCCAAGCATGAGCAGCCACGACACCAGTGCGAGACCCAGCCCTGGGTTGATGGCAATATTGTCACTCGAGGGCGACTGCATCTGATCTGTATCAATAAATGTTCATGTGTCAATCAGTGTATGTCCGTAAGTGGGATTCCTGAGCTTTAATGAGCCAGCATAGTGAGTTTCTCACCATCAAATATTAAGGCCTTGTTATTTTTATTGCAGTTGCCTCTGAAAGTTCAAACAATCAAATGGAATACTGAAATAGGACAAAACAAGAAGACAATCCTGGTCCCCTAAAACATCAAATCTCGGAAAAACACTTTGTRAAGAGACAATAATATAGGGAAGTATCTTTGAATGTCCAGACTCTTTAAATATATCAGGGACTGAAAACCACAGGGTCTTTTCCTCTCCRTGAGCCACAGGTCAGCTGGGGGGCAGTACCATTCCCAGGCTTCTCCACTTTTCACCAGTTTGCAGGACCAGTTTACAGTATTAGAGGAAGCAGCACCGAAGCARTGAGATGCCATGAGAATCCCTGTAACGCTAGGCAGGGAATACAAGCGTGTGAAGCCCAGCTGTGCCATCTTCAGGCAAGTAGGTCCTGTGCCAAGCACTCACCTGTGCCACTCTGCACTGCAGGACGGTGCAAACTCATGTTTGAGGGCACTGTGAAACCTGCTGAGAGTTCTGCTCAATACAGGAACAGCAAAGGTGGGTTCACACTCCAAATGTGAAGCATGGCTTGCTCTGTTCTTATCTCAGCTTATTTCAATTAAGAAATGCTTCAGCCAATTATATGTAAACTTTTCCACTGAAATATGAAGGAAAACTATATTACCAAAATTTTAGTGTCTTATTTTGACAAATAAATCAAGCCTGAAATTCACCCTGAGGGGGAAAAAAACCCAAAAAACTTCTAGTATTAAGTTAAATCAGCTCAGAGATGAGTTACAAGTCATGGCTCTTTTGCTGAAGTTSTATGATGCCTAGCTGAGATTCCTTTTCCTATATTCTTTCTTTGGTATTGAGACTTTAATAATTCGTGGCATCCTGACTTATCCTCTAAGAGGACTTTGTAGCCACAAGTGCTGACCACATAATCTGTGGCCTAAAAAAAGTTTTCATAAATGTATATTTTAATGTTTAGGCCAGCTAAGAATGCCGTGGCTCTTCCAACAGATCAAGAAAGGCGTAAGAGAGAGAAACCATCATGTGAGCTAATGAAGTTTCAGAGTGGTGTGAAAAAGAGGTCAGGTTACCTAGAGAATATTGGGAAGCTAGCAGTGAGTAAGATATTCTAGCAGAATTTATGTAAAAGTACCATGGACTCTTGAGTAATTAGTTACCTGGAAAGTGAATTAAAGCAAAGAATGTGAGAAATGTCCAGATGTACTGAGATCTGCTTCAGGAGAGGAAGGAGAATGCAGAGCAGAACACAGAATCAAAACAGTGCATTTCAAATTCAAGAAGAAAGAGATGTGAAATACCAATCCAGCTGGAACAGACAGCAAATTTCACATGATCTTCAGCGGAGCCAAGATTTTATGCCATGGGTAGATTCAGATGGACTGCATTTTATACTTTTCCACTTGTMTTTCTAATGAGGGCAGGCAATGGGAATATTTTCTTTAATGGATTTTAGATCAAGCTCTTTAGAAAATGATTAAAAAGAAGCTGTGAAACACATGTCATTTGCTCAAAGCCTTGCTGAAAACTGTTACTTTTCATAACATTTTAGACTGTGAGAAGGCTATAGATAATAACTCTTAGCATTAGCATCAAAAGGCAAAGTAATTCCAGACACTTCAAGAAAAAAGTTTAACATTTCCAGGATAATAGGAGTAATTCCAGGAAAGCTGGACTTTTGTCAATAAGCTAGCATCTGYCAAAGGGCAAAAGGCAAAGGATTTGAAGATGATCTATTAAATTCATCCTTGCTAAAACAGCAGCAGCAAGAATGGAATGAGTTACTCTGGACAGAGCTGTTCATTAAGTCCTGTTGCAGCAGGAGACTATTTAAGCATAAGCCTAACTCCTACTTAAATGATGCTTAAATACTTACCAGACTCACACCTGCTGCCGGTGCTGCCRCCTGAGGTACGCTGGGTGCTACCTCTGGGTGAACAGCTCAGTTAAGCAAAGATGCTCTAAGCAAAAGGAGAGATAACGAACCAGTTATATAGAACTGCAAGAAGTTCCTCCACACAAGGGCTAATAGGAAATGCCTGGAAACGTCATTCCATGTTTAAGAAGCATGGGAACTTGGTAAACATTTTGTTCAGCAACAGTTTGAGAGAAGTCTTTCTCCAGTTTATTTAAGTATGCTGTACCTTTTGTTCTTAACCTACTAATTTCACTTCATTGATCTAGAGCACAGGGCAGGAAACAGCGGTTCCTTCCTCAACTCTGAGCCTCTTGCCATTAACCAGTGTTATCATATCACCAGTGTTATCATATTGACCACAGTCTCTCAACCTGTGATTTCTATGTTACTTTTCAGGTCCACTTTTCAGACGTGGACATTAACACACGGATAGTGCCATGTGGTTGGACAACCCAGCCAAGATATTGTTCCTTTTCTGCATGACTCCATTATGACACAAGACAAGCTTTATATGAGGAAAGGCAAAGCAAACAATCTGCCGAAGATCTCCTTGAGCCAAAACTCCATATAGTGCTCAAAAAGAATAGTTTGCAATGTTTGTGCAGGAGACAGGAGACTGGGAAGAAGTGAGAGCTCATTAAAATTGTCACACACATTTTTTAAGTAAAGACCTTGAGAAATCAAGCAGGGATGATAGGTACAGCTTTTAATTAATCAGGCCAAACAAATCATCTCTGAAAGTGTTGTCTCATGTGAACAAAAGATTGTTGATGGCTATTTGCTTTGATCTTAAGAGTATGAAAGAATAATATGTATTTAACAAGGATGACAGAAAATTAAAATATGAGAAAAGAAGGAGGTGTCAACTCATTAGGTTTTAAAGTGCAGCCAAGGTAACTTTGTGCACTGCTGTATTGTTCAGACAATCTGTTTTAGACAGAGAACAATTTTAATTCCTGTATATGAACAGCAAATCTCTCTGAAATCCCCATCAAAATCAATTGGTTGGTATAAACTGGAGGTGATTCAAACCTATTTTGAAGGTTTCATCACTGCCAATAGGACAGTTCTGTCTTCACGTGCGTAAGATAATGCCCTTCAAATAAAGTAATCTTAATATTTAATTTAAAGATTCACTCTTCTCTGGTCTGCCTCTAACATCAAGTGCCTCATAACATTACTGAAGACATCATCACAGTACTGTTCAGATAAAAGGGGAGAATTCTGGATCTAATGAAATCAGAGGCAAAGGAATTCTTTTTTACCTGAGCTCAGATAAGATATTCTCTTCAAAACCTCAACCTCAAACCTTCAAAAAGATTTTCTCAGTCTCAGTTTGCTGCTCAAGAACAAAAACACTCTCACTTTCATAGGCTGAGAAAAGATGTATTGTTTATACATTTCTTCAAGTATTTTAGCAGAAAGTGAGATGTTAAATCAACTTTGTTAATTTTACTGAGATGGCAAGCATGAGAAAAGCTAAATTTAAAAGCACAAGAGGATGTAAGCAAGGGGCAGAAAAGTGAGCACAATTCTCAAGCGTCTCAGAATTAGTAGTGATTTATGCAGAGGAAATGTACGTAGGGTTTGACTGTGTGAATGAATTGCACTTGACGATGACAGCTCTGGTATTTTTGAAAAGGTCCCACAGAATCCCATCTGAGATCCAACTGTCTGTATTATATGTTAATGATCTTTGTACCTGTTTATCCTATTCTGAGTGTAATTTGTATGCTAATAGTACTGCTATTTAATAAACTATGTTTAGCAGAAGATCTTGCTTATCTGCATGCTGGTATATGTGAGCTTCAGAAATGACTGATAATTAACTGGAAATAAAATAAATACCATTATATGCTATGTTAACTATCTGGATAAAACAAAATTACAGTGTCTAGCTAGTGTTATTAAAATATTTTAGAAAAGAATAGTATTAGCAGTAGTAGAAAGTGTCAATAAAATGCTGCTCCTCACTAATTGAAAAGGACCACTCTTTTTTTGCCACTTAAATTACCTAGTGAGTAGAATCTCTGCACAATTTGAGCAGTGTAGGTGCACAAGYTTTTATTTAATGCAGTTATAGACATCTGAACTGCACTGCTTTAGTGCAATGAAAAGCTTCAGATATTGATATTCACACATTGACAGGAGTTGAGATGTAGCCATTCATAGGACCACGTGCACTCTAGATGTAGAACTAAGCCCTTAATACGGGACATTAGTAGAATTTAAACAGCATATAAGGCCCTGAATGTGAAAGGCCCTGACCTCCTAAACTCTGTGTTGGAGTTTAGTTCTCATACAGGAATATTCTTCCCTATGTGCTTGTCAGAATGCATTTTAAAAGTACAAAACAACCTGTAGTTGCCTTTAAAATACTCTTTATCTACRAGAAGCAAGGAACTGAAGGCATGCGGGGTGGTCCTGGCTTTGTTTTCAGAAATCCAGAACAGAACATCCATAAGCACAGACACATGCATGCACAGGCACATATGTGCCATATGGAAGAATGCAGTTGAGAGGTTCCTATGTTGAAGYAATTATTTTTTAACAATCAATAGAGGGATTTTTGGATGAGCATTTCAATTACTCAGGCAAATAAATTCTGAGTTCAATAACTCAGGCAAGTAAATTCTAAGATAGTGAAAAGRGAGATGAAAGTTTCTATTTTCCTCACCTTGAAGAACTCTCAMTGCTATTTTGCCATCAAACATCTTCCTGAGCTCAGCCTGATTCCTCCTGTTCCTCTCCACAGTCTTATTCACCTTCAGTGACTTCAGCTTCCATAATGATGATGCTTATTACTTTACACATATGCCCTTGCTTTAGTTCATCATTATGTGTAGCTTCTTGTGCCCATTGGTTTGACTATCTGTTTGTAGGAAACCCCACAAAAGTCCTCATTAGGCTACAGAATTTGTGCTTAATTTGTACTATAGTAGTAAGTACTGTATGTTCATCATGGAAGCCTTAGATCCACATCCTTGTTTAAAATTATACAGAGCACAAACATACTATGCCTGTTCAAGTATATAGATATTATTCTTTCACTTGCATGGGTCCATTAAGGCTTTTTTTTTTCTTTCACTGAAAACTTCAAAAGATTTGTGTTAATTCTTATCGAAAAAGGCATCTTTCTCTAATAAAATTCTTGTTCCCCAACATCTTCTAATAAACACTCAGCCACCAGCTCCAGCACACGGCTAAAGCAGCTGTGTTAGCATCTTCCTACAAAAACTTCCGTGCTGACAAGGCCTTAGCCACTGTTTCATGGTGTTGATCCTATCCTATCTCTCACATAACCTTCATCCTCAGAGGGACCCCATAAACTCCTCCTTAGAAGTCTCTTTGGTCATCACACTTGTGGCCTAAGTGAAAACTTTCTTAGAGTAACTGTCATGCCGATCAGTAATGCTCTAGTGCTGCTTTCCATATCACCTCCCCCCAACACATCTTGCTCCAGCTCTTGCCTCTCATTTTGCTCTTGGTGTGAAAGCTTTTTGGATCAGAAGCTTTTATGTGAATCTTTCATTTGGTGCTTGTACAGCATAGCACAGCATGCTTTTCGTTTATTACTAATATTCCTGCATATATGGCAATACACGCAATAATAAATGCAATGACAAGGATGTACATAAAAGTAAAACTTGGACTAGAAGAGAAGCCCAGAAGGGTGCATTCTGTCATTATTTTTTGTGCATATTCCTAATTAAGAACCCAGATTCAAACCCTGATGAAGCCAACAAAAAGTCCCAAAGTAGCTGGCTTTGGATCAGATCCTAAACATCAATCAGTTCATAGGCAGGAAGTACGAACAGAACATGAACCTAAAAGAGAGACAGGGCACAACACTGACACTGACAGGGCTTCAGTTTATTACAACTCCAAGTGACACAGAGGAGTGACAGATTGCTTGGGACATCTTCAGTGTATAGTAGGCTCTTCACCTTAACAAGGATCCCAGGAGTTGAGTAAGAACAATTTAAAATTCTATTACAAAGATGTCATACAAAAGGGGAATTGTAATAAATCCAGTATCATGCAGACTGTCATTCTCCTTTAAACATGAGAACATATGGTTCATTTGCTTATTTGATGCTCATACTATCTGATGTGCTAAATGCTATTGCATTAAGTAGTCAGTAATGCATGATGAAATTAAGTTTATTGGCTTGTTCCATTATGAAACTCTCCAAGGAGAGAGAAAAGAAAGAAAAAGCCCCGTTTTTTTGTCTTCTATCACACTTGTATTTGCTGTCTGCTGCCTGCCAGCATTTCATTGGGTCAACTAGCTATGGGGGTCCCTTCTGCCTTCTCATTCCTTTGCAGTGAATTGACTTCAAATAGAAAGATAACAGAAAAAGAAGAGGAAAAAAACCAAAAAAAAAGCAAAAGTAAGATTAAGAAAAATAAAATATTGCCTTTTTCTTCCCTTCTTCTGTGTTCATCCTTCTCCCTGTATCTCCCTGCTCATCTTTCAGTCACTCGTATAGCTTCCACTTCCCTGTCTTCCCTCTCATCTTAGGGGAGAAGACAGAAATAATTAGAAACATGAAGAACACACAGAAAGAAGGAGAGATTCAATATACTTCAGGTCAGTGAGAGCTACTTCCTAGCATTCTTTTGACTGCAAAACTTCACTTATGCTAGTATCATCAGTTTTGCTGGATCACCAAACATTTCTGCTCATGCTTACCCACTGGTGAGCACTGCTATGTTTTATGGTCCTACAAGATTCAATGACACTACTGAGAAGACTAGACAAATATTCACATGTGTGCACCCAATGCTGAGAATAGGAAACTGCCACTGTAGTTAGCAGTTAAATATATGTGAATATATTCCTGCCTCTACTATCTCTCATATTATCATCTTTTCTGCTGCCTTTCCTAAAAAAACCCAGAGGCCTCTATACTCTGAGCAGAAGATACTTCTTTTAGACAGAATATCCTTGCGACTCTCAGCAATCTCTTAGGAAATGTCTAATGATTGTTTTTGTCTTGTTAGTGTCAAATATGTAGTAGCTGTGTGGCCTGGGAGATGAAAAGCCAAAGCAATTCTGCCAAGCAATCTCAGATTTTGCAGGAGCTTTCGGAGTTTTTATATCTTAATGTGTAGCGCCAGACCAAGCATTTCAAGCAAGCACATAAATCCATGTCTCTGATTTCTGTCTATCCAGTTATTAGCAAGGAATAAAACTGAAATGATTAGTCAAATTTAACAGATGTGGAATCAATGCCATTAGTTCCGTAAATATAATCAGAGTTTCATCAAGAGTTACAATCCGTTCATGCTCGCTTACAGAGATGCTGTCCAAGTAATCTGGAATCACTCTGATTGCCAATGTCCACAATTCAAGTGTTCTAGATAAAAACTAAAATAGGAAATCAACTACTTTACAAGGAAACAGGCATGGATAAGACAGAAGGTCTAAGGCACATCGTTAGTGCTATGCAGAGTTTCTGTGACAAAAAAGCAAGGAGGATAAAATGGGAATAGATATATTTAACCTAGGCTTCAAAAACTGGACTTCAAAAATGGAAGGTGTATTAATATCACATTCTTACTCATTCGACTGGATTGCTATAGAAAGCTGAGAATAGGAGGATAAGTACTGCATAGTGTGAGAAAATACACTGCCATAAAACTATCTACCAGTGTACAAATGTCTATACTACTTTATCTCCATCCAAACAGTGGCTGTTTAAAGCAGGGTGGTTCTGGTGACGAAAGAAAGGTTTCTCTTTGGGCCTGCTACTGATCCGGTGTGAGCTCATTATAGTTCCGCTCCCCCCGCCGCCAAACACTGTGGATAAGTTTCATTCACCCCACCTTGCTCATCTAAAAGTTAGGCATCTCATTTAAGATGGATGTGCCTGCCAATAAAATGTAAATAACTATCTTAAAGTGCATATTTACTTCAGCTAAATGAAAGTTAAGTGACATCAATTCTCTCTTTTGTTAGCACTGTAGTGCAAAATTTGGACATTTCAATACATTTTGCCATGATTCTCCCCTAGCAGGTTTTTATTTATTTATTTTTAAGATATCCTGGAAGGCTTCAGCAGAAGCTTAACAAACACTGCTGACATTCTGGTAATGGAAATGTTTCACAGCAGTTTGAACTGCCCTGACACATTTCTTCTCAAATTGGTTCAAGTCAAAATGGTATTTCACAAGTACAATGCAGTTGGTGTGTTATTTTTAATCAGTGGACTGAGAGCTTTAAAAATTTGCCAATTAATTGCCTTTTTAAAAAAATTTCTTTTTCTAAATTTCATAGTACTTCACATCAATACACTTTTCTTCAAATAATAAAAATTTAAAATGTGATACAACTTCTCACTCAAGTAGTATAACAGAAGGAAAAAGAAATGAAACAGATCATAGCAGAGAATCAGTTCTCATCCTTCACTGGGATGGAATTGAACTACACCTTACAAGAAAGACAAGGAGTGAAGAAATATTGAACATACTTTATTGACTCCTAGACATACTTTTTGTCTGCTCCCTAAAAAACACACATCAAAAACCCAACCCTCCAAAAAACCTCTTCAGCCTCCCCAAATAATCCAATAAATAAACACTCTAAACAAACAAAAGCCTCCCCTCAAAAGCAAAAATAAAAAGCAAGACATTATTAATGTTTACTTATTACTGACTATTAATACATGTCTATATGAGAGGGCATTGTTTCAGGCAAACTCTTTCTTGAGTTTTCCCTCAACTATGATCATCTATACTCCAGGTGAAGGAAATCACATATGTTTAGATGCCTTCACTACAGTGCTCAGGGATACCTGACTTGTGATGAGGGAACAGCACTGCTCTGCACGGAGCAAATGGGATTCCAGCTCCCATTTAGTAAAATGCTTCACTGAAAAAGATTTTTTTTTTCCAGAAACAGTAAGTTTTGCATCAGGATCCTGATCCTACTGAAAGCAAGAGCAAAATATACCTCTGATGAGGACAGGGTTTACACTTGCAAATTTGCTCCACTATAAAAAGTCTTTCTGCTCTTTCTCCCTTTCCATTGGGGCACAGCTGACAATTACATGGTGTTCTCTATTTCTTAAAAATACAACATATATGAACATAATTCGTATCTATATCAAACATCACAGGCTAGGCATTCAAGAGAACAAGTTTTTCCTTTTTGTCTTTCATTTAACAAAGAGCAAACAAAACCTCTTTTGAACTATGACAGCTGCCTGTTGGGCAAGTGGCAATGATCCTGAAAGAGTGTTCCTCAAAACTTCAATTCAAAGGAGATGAATTGCCTAAAAGAAAACCTGAAGCTACAGTAGATAATCTAGAGGGACACTGAAGGCAGATCATCTGAAGAGTGATGAGGTTATAAACAGAAGGATTTATGATTAGACAACTGTAGAATTCCTTTTTGATTCCTGTGGCTGATAATCTCAAATGTTCTCTATAAAATGGCCAGCTGCAAGAAAAAAATATACGCACGGTTACTGAGGACGAGCTGTATAAACGGGATTGTAGCTATTTCGGGCAATTCTGAAATAGAATACTGAATTGTAGAAAGGGTGCTAAGATGGGAAAAAGTAAGACTTTATTCAAGAATGTTTAGGCTTGTTTTACCCTCTAATATAAAGACTAATCAATTTGAAACTTTTTTAAAGGACATGTGTGCATGTTTCAAATGTCACACATCATAAAGTATATTCTTTAAACCAAAGCAACAGAAGCTCAAGGCTGAGGTGTTTGGAACTACAAAGAAGGTGGGAAAAACAGGAAGGGACAGAGGAAGTTGCCTCTGCCCCAAGAAAAGGAGTAAGATCTGAGGACCTTCACCATTTCACTGTAGCAGGGCAGTCAAAGGAAGGCTCTTCAGAGGCAGCAAATCTCAACATGCTGATCAAATAGCAGAGGCCTAAATACTGCGACTTGATAAACAAAGTTCATTAAAACCAAAGGAAATAAAAAATATTCCATAGTGTTTTGATTAATAACAGCTTAATTAGCTCTTCCTACTTAGCACATTTATTTACATATCTATAAACAGAGATAAATATAAAACAGTGCTATTTTGTGATATCAATAGCTCAGAGCCTGAGACAGAACAGTTACCACTGCATGACCATTAGAAATGCACTTAGGAGTTAAAAAAAAAATATCCATTTTGCTTTAGGGTGAAATACTCCCCAAAGGTCTAGCTGCACTACTTCCATATCAAAAGATTGAATTGGTACAAGTCATTCAGAGTAAGTTACTGCTATATAAGTCAAGCCACGCATGTCCACCACAGTATGGCTTTCAGATCAGAGGGACTGTTTCACCCCTCCTCACAAGCACATATATGCTGCACATTAAAATAGGAGCAGAAATACCATAATCTTTAAAACATGTGACATGCCAGATTTTAATAATATGCAGAGAGGCAGAGCAGGTTCTTTTTATGAAGAAGGAACACATGTGATTTTTGTACTTTGCTTAGGTGAGAAGAAAATTACAGCCTACAAATCTTTATTTTCTGTTTTCCATCCCAAGGATCTCTGGAAAAAATATTCTGTAGATTATTTAATTGTCTTTAAAACTACGGTATTAAGTATTTTGTCATTTAATAAATGAACACTTCATAAATATTACTTTGCATCAGTGGACACACTGGTACAGTGTTTTCCATATGGAGAATTTAAACTCCTTCCTCCTCTGCTTCAACGTAATTTCTACTTCTTTTGTTTACTTTCGCTAAGCAGCCGAAGGTCTTATGGGGTACTCTGAAATCAATGCATGTTTATAATTATTGTTAGCAAATTAATACCAAACTACAAGTAAATACCATATGCAGTATGTAAATATTGTTTTGTTATAAGCAAATCAGATGAGAATACCATGATGCTGTTGCCTCAAATTCCAGGCTTAGCTGAGTTACGTGTTATACATCTTAGACAGTGCTGATCTCCCTGCTGCCATACTCACAAGCATCAGAAAATGTAGCTATTACCCTTGGCAAGTTATGCATGCTGAATGTTTTCTACATACTATAGCAGTAGACTGCATTGCATAGGAATGAATAGGCATTTTCACTGAATAGACTGCACAATCAAAATGCAAATAAGTTTTGGCTAAGCACTAATTAGAAAAATACTTTTAGTTAATAATTGAGCGGTTAAACAGAACAAAACTGGCATTATTGAGAGGATGGAAAAGTCACTGACAGCTCTCTTCAAGAAATTCTACAGACACTGATCCAAATTTTGCTGTACCCATATAAAATACCTCTCATCCAATTTGCATTTTCACATACAGCCTTCAGGTTAAAGCTGAGTGAAAAGCAGCAGATCAGACATTTACTTTACTTTTATCATCAGTGTACGTTGTTGCGGTATGGAATAGAATCCTTTGTGTCACAGTTTTGGAAACAACAGAATTGTTGTTTCAATTAACTATAATAATTCTAAGTCTTACACAATCAGAACCACCTCCCCTGAACAACCATCAGTATGTTTGACGTGCAGAGCTCTACGAGTGACCGATCCCATAATCAAATTGAAAACAATGATATGATAAAACCGCATTGCTCTTATTGGGGGACTGGAAGTCAGGCTCTGAAACACTGATTCTTAAGACACTGTTACCCATTTCATATGTTAACATTACACAGAGAAAGCATCTGATGAATAGCTAGCGTATACTAATCAAAACTCACATAAGTCAGCAAGTAGCTTTTGATATTGTCTTCCCATTAACATCAGCTTGTGATAATGTAGTTAACTGTCAAATAAACATTTAGTCTTGACAGACAAATATCAGAAAAGCTCTGCCAAGACCATGCAACTATATATTATAGATTTGCTGTTATTTTAAAGGTTAAGACATTTTTAAATTAATATTGTTAATACAAATTTATTAATCTCTTTGAGGATTTTTGCCATGCAAATATAAAATGGAAGAGGAAAATGTTTAGTAATCCATTGTTGCAGAGATGTTACCCAGGTCATTTCATATGACAATTTTTCAATGTAAAGCATCTCAAGGAGTATAAAATATTTTGTAATTGTTTTTTCTTGCAAAGTTTTAGAGGGCTAGAGAAAGTTACCAAGTCAACTTATCCTCTGTCTCAGTGCATCAGGCTTAGCTCATCTTCTCTTTCTACTCTGGTATCATAACCCTGAAAATTTTGTAGCAGGCTATTTAAAAGCAAAAGAAAAACACCCCAACGTACTCAAAGAGGTACCTGGGAGACCTTATGTAAGCAGACACCACTCTAAAAGTGCCAAACTGTCAAGTTTGTTCTCTCTGTTCATCTGCATAGTGCCTAGCACATGTGCTCTTGCCTATGCTGACAGCAAAACACAGCAGTCCTGCTTTATAAATGTGTATCAGAAGGAAGCATGAAGTTTCTTCCAACTCCCATTCATGTAAATGTGTAAGAGAGTCTGATGATTGTTTGAAGGAGATGAATGCAAGGACAAAAATTCCCYGTAATGGCAAGGGAATATAATGTTAACCTGGTCCACTGGTGAAGTCTTGTCTAAACAATAAAGACAGAGTACGGAGACTTGATATAGCCTATGGGATATTATACAGTGCGTACAGATGCTGAGCAATTATGCTGCAGCCTGGGGCTATATTCTACTTCCCCTAAAGTCCCCACTGATGTCTCCTACATGAAGCTGATTCACTTAGGCTTTGCATGTGGTAAACAGTCAGTTCTGGTAGCACTGAAATGAATTAACTGTTGATGAACGCAAGCATATRTATCACATGATTACCCCTGTGTATTTAATTTAGCTTTGTTCTAAATCAGATTTATATCTGCAGAATTGTGTGGCCACTGCTAAAGACGAATAGGCCTCTGGCATCAAAGTTTTCCATCAATGAGCTGTCAAAAGCAATACTAAGTCAGCTGTGCTTCAGTGATGTTTAAATAATGTTAACAGAGCAGAGAACACACAACAATCCACAAAACTAGTTTATTATAGTACCTTTTGCTCTGGCGCAAAACCTCCGAGCCCTTTGTCCACTTAATTACCGCCCTGGGAGAAGCGCTTGGTTTACATCCAATTGTGACTTCACCTCCAACTTGAACAACAGACTTTTTTTTCACTGCATTTTTGGAAAAATCAGGGGCTGCAGCTAAAAAATTTTTAAAAAGCAGAATACACACAGTTGACAAGTTAAATAAACCTGCTGAATTTTTTTCTGAATAGTATAATAAGGGAATCCAATAATTACTTTGCTTTTGCAGTTTCCGCAAAAGTAGGTAAATCAAACAAAAGTATACTTAAGTATCAAGGGTATTCATTATGTACTATTTATATTAAAATTTCAAAACTATTTGGAAAAAATGCTGAAGTGATACAGTGATACATAATCAAGAATCAACAATATGATTCACAGAGTAACTAGTAAAGTAGTATGTGCAGACTTGAACTGCCAGGTAGAATTTAATTCACTCACTTAATTTAAACTTTCAAAAGGTTTTCTTATTCTAGTCAGTATATGCTTATTTTAATGTTTACTCACCTACGACCCGCAATTCAGCATTGGCATATATAGTACCATATTTGTTTTCTGCAACACACTGATAGAGGCCAGAGTCTGACATATTCAGCATAGTTATGATAAGAGTTCCATTTTCTATGTAAATTCTCTCCTGGTAAATGGTGGAAGAAGACAAAACTATTGACAGAATCAGTGGGCAAAAAATCCTAAAGTTACTATACTAATGTGCTTGATCATGATTCAAAGGTGAAGATAGTGTTTTTTGTTTTTTTAAGCAACATGGATAAATCCATCAGATTAGAGATTGTACAACAGTCATGATCTTATAGGACYACTAAGATGGTGGTCTTGAAGAGCACTAGGTATATACTGCAAGGTCACTGCTTTGGAAGGTTTCTCTACCCATTCACACTGCAGCATATGTTTAACTGGTTGTCAAATTGTGAATTTGTGGTTGTTTTACCTCAAAGCAAACACTGCAGGACAGGAATGGATGCACAACACAAGAAGCCTTAAGAATTTTCTACACAATAATTCTCAGCTATGAGTCAATTTCATGGGCTGTTCAGCGGTCATCTTTGCTCCCTCCATCTAGAGGGAGAGTGCCCATTGAGCCAAACTTTCTTTCCTCACCCCCTTTATTTTCCTTTGGGGRGTCTCCCAACCAAGAGCTGTCCAGCCCAATCTTATTTAATTTGGAAATTTCATGAGAGTACAGCCTGTGGTTGTATGGTTGGTGTTTTGCAAGATAATTAGCAACATTATATTATTTATCTACTGTTAATTTTTGAGCCTCTCACTACAGATATCTTCTGCATACTTAGTTTTACCTTCAGGCTGTTTGCTATCCTCTCAATGCATTCTATTTTTACAAACATCCTTTGAATATAAAAACTTTTTGTGAAGTAACAGTAGCATTTCATACACATGCTGAATTATCCATCATTCTCAGCTGACTCTTTTGAGTTACACGGACAAAGAAGAATAAATCACAGCATGTACACAAGCAGAAATAACACAGATGACCAATCAAGTGGCCTGAAAGAAAGGTCTGACAAAGTTGACAATATGCTCAAATTCAGGTTTAAGGTGGAAAGCATATGGAGTGTTTTTCTTGTACGAGATTGCCAGCATCCAGGGATGCTGTGACAGAATATATTACACTTCCCTTGTACTTTCACCTCCAAACTATCCATTTCGTCCATTGAGCAATAACATTGAGAATTTTGTTGCCTGAAGTATTCCATTTACAATACACAGTAAGCACTATAAAAGTGTTGGTTGAAAATATCTGTTAAGCGTTTATCCTTTTTTATTGAAAGGATGCAACAGAAGAGTGACAGACTCTGAATATCACTGTCTTCAAAGAGAAAAAGAGAGAGGGAAGGAAGGGAATAAAATGTCTTGCTTAGGTGGAAGTAACAATATCAGTAAAATTACCAGGTTCTGAGAAATTGCAATTCAAGTAAATTCTGGTTAGCCTTCTCAGATGCTAGTTGGACTCTGTTTAGGACTAAACCAGTAGAAAAAGAAAATCATATGGAAGGTCAGACCTCCCTCCAATTAGTTCAAATAGCACAAGTCAAACAAGTGCTGCTGCGACTTAGAAGTTGCTAATTTACCCCATATGTTTTGAAAATGCTTCCATATATGTTCTTACTAGACATAAATTAATCACAGTACTATTTTTTCCCTAGTAAATAAAATTGCATTACAGACGAGCCATGCCATTTTATGCCTGAAAGATGCTTAACAAATTACAGAAAATTTGGCCTCAGTAGAACACAGATTGCAAAGAATCTGTTGCTGCAGAAGCTGTTTACCATGAGGTCGCCAACAACTGAAGTCTGGAAGAAGGATGATCCAAAGTTTGACCATCACAGGATGAAAAAAAAAAAAAAAAAAAATTTGTCTTAAAAAAAAGTCCAAGTCAAGTTCTCAAAGACTTGGCCCACGTAAGCACCTGATCAGATTTATTAAATGTTTGAGGTCCAATTGATTTCCCCTTTCTTCTACTTGTTACTTTTGAACTTGTGCACACTTACTGCCATAATGTGTCTGCAAGATATACTGTACAAAGATGGGGTGGCTGTGTATACAACCAGTGTTGACAGTACACATGTTTTTAAAGTCCAGTTACTGGAGATTAGTATTGCAAAGAGTTTATTACATAAATTTTCATTAAAATTTATTAATAATTTTTTAGAAAAAAGTGATGGAGTATAAAATGAACACCATGACTGAACTGTGAAAACAGAGAGACATGTAAGAAAGCAAACAGGAAGATAAAAACCTTACCTCTGACATAAGAGGCTGGCCATTTTTTAACCACCTGTAGGGAGGCCTTGGTTTTCCTTTTGCCTGACATTCCCAAAATAAACTGTCATAGAGAGACAGAAAGGCATTTTGGATTTTTTTATCCCATTCAGGGAGTGCTGAAAAGAACATGCAAACCACTTTAAGTACGAAAGCAGTAGTTTCACTGGAAGTACTCTATAGCATTGAATAACATCAGTATTTGACCAATGCATTCATTCTATATTGCAAGTGTATTCTAAACAGCATCTTAATGTCTTGTAGAAGCACACTGGCTTTCTTGGCTCAGTTATGTAAGTATAAATCTATACACTCCATATTTAGTCCTTATAAAGGGCATTTCTGCTGTAGGGATAGAATTGTCATCTACATAGGCAAACTGAACAAGATGCTGAAAATGTTCCCCTCTACAGTTCTCTAGAGCTATGAGATCRGTTGCTAACTGGTAGTCACATCCTGACCCCTCGATCACCTGTCACAGATCATCTGATTCACACAGTTTCAACAATGGAGTTGATAAAATGTGTAAGTATCTGGAATAACGCTGGCAAAGGCCAGGTCACCAAGCTTAAAAGTAATTCTAATTACTTGGCACCTTTATTATTCTCAGAGCTTAAGATGCTGAGTATAGGATTCATACACAAAGGAGCAGACAGTGCCTGCATCAGAAAGCTTATTTCCTAAATGAACAAACTATACAGAATAAAGACATGACTGTAAAGAAATCAAGAGGAATTCGATTACATAAATTTTATACCAGACCATCTAAAATTATTAGAACACTCTTGTGCAAAAGCTTCATGAGTGCTGTTATATTTTACTAGCAACAGGTATTAATTAATTAACAAAGCATAATTAAGAAGCACATTGTTTTAAACTGTATTAACAATCATAATTTTGTAATTAAATTTGCTGTTGTTACTCATGTCCACCTAGTGTTCTGAACTTAATTTTAATGGTATTGCTTGATGGATATTCTGTGAAAATTAGTGGACAATGAAAATAAAATAAATCCTGTRTCTCTTTGTATTAGCAGGGATTTCCTTAAAAAAAGAGCTTGCCATGGTCTTCTCAYTAGATATTGAACTTAGGCTCATAATTTAGCTTTCTGTAGTTTTCTTCATTGTTGTATTATTTCTCTCTTCTATTTAAAAATTTATGAGATAAAGAGAATATCTCCACAAATTCTTATTCATATCAAAATATGTCCRTTTTAACCCTTCTGCATTAGGACTGGAAATAAAGAACATATAATTCACTTTCCCTATAATGAAGCATCACATGACTTGGACTGCAGGCAAATAATGGAAGGAAGGCAAAAGATGGGATCAATTTCAAAGAAACATCATTCCTCACTTTTGGACAAGCAGGAATCTGACTGTGGGAGACTACTCTGCCCTCCCTGATGTGCTTTTGGGGCAGCACAGCTTTATGCTACTGTCAGGTACTGAAAGTAAACCTTTTTGTATGCCCTTACTGTTCTGTTTAAGTGTACAAAGGATTTTATGCCTCATATTAACCTTTACAACTTCATCATGGCACAGCCCACATTTCCAATCTGAGCTTTAATGCAAAATATCTTCATTTGCTGAGGATTTAATTCAGTGAAGGTCACTGAAGACCTCCAATCATTTTTTAATCAGCTTAACCWGAGCTACATTTCATGTCTTCAGTATGGGGCTAATAGACCTCATCTACAAAAACACATCTGCGCACTACCATATTCTAAAATAAATGAAGAAATTAATCTGCTTACCATAGACAAATAATTGACCTCTTGCAAAGTTTCTTCCCCGAGTATTTCCTGCAATACACTCGTAACAGCCTTCATCTTCCTCCTGAACATCTGGAATTTCCAGTACTCCTTTGGTTTTGTCATGTTTGATTTTCGTCAGCGAGTTTCTATCAGACCTCTTCCAACTAATACTAGGGACTGGACTAAATAATTATATTGCCATTACAGGAAAAGAAAGAGCATTTATTAYAGCAGCAGATATAATTTCCTTGTAGTTTGAGGGAGAAATGGTCAAAGGCCTTAAAATAATAAAAAGAAATAACTTGTGTTTCTACTAGTGGAATACAGAGGCTAAATAAGARTATAGTTTTATAATTCACCTAACTTGTCTTGGAAAATAAGTCCTACAATAAGACTTAATTCCTCAACCAGCTCTATGATTGATTAATAGCCTAATTTTGATTTTGCCACAGTAACTCTTACTTAGGGTCAAATCCCACCCTTAAACACAGATAACAGATTGAAGGAAAAACTTTGGAAAAGAAAATAAACACTACAGAAGCACTGAAATATTGACCAGATTTTAGAGTAAACAAATTCTCTGTAGTATTAGAGGCATTTTCACGCCTCACAATATGAAGCATTGGACAAGAACTCACAGGAGCTAAAGCAAATAAATCAAGGCATTAAAAAAAGGAGTCAGGGTGGAGTAGGCAGAAAGACAGCTGAGCAAGGAAGTAGGAAAGCATTAGACATTGAGTTTGAAAGGAGATAAGGACCAAAGAGAATATTTCTTGTTTCATGTTTTTGTAGCTTATCATTTTCATTTATATTTGGATCAATGTATTCTATGTGATAAAAAATAGTCAAGTGGGAAGAAAGCTATAAATACTTCTCAGATTTCTGGTAATATCACAAACCATACAAGCCTCACTTTCATGATCTATTATGTCACCAGAACACTTTGAAATATTAATAGTCTTRGATTTCACAGTTGCTTTTCCATTACTGAAAACTAAAGCTGCTTTTCCCTAAGCAGAACAACAGTTACATTCTGAACAGCTTTTTATAGACGCTTTGACTAAATGCTGACTACTTTTCCATAGGAAGCAATGTCAACAGCAAACATTGGGTATTAAACTTTAAAATGACTTTCATGTGAATTAGAAGAACATGTTGTCCTTTTCTTACAGTTTCCAGCATCCCTGACCTGTATTCCAGTTTAAGAAGCATTTATTACTTGTTAGCTGAGGATAACTGCTTACACTTCAAATTATTTAGGTCTCTGGTTCAAATCCTTGCTTATTAACCAGAGAACCTAAGTGATTAATTCACACTAGAAAAAAACGTAACCTATCAGGCAAACTTAGTCCTAATCCTGCATTTTGAGTCTTTTCAGCCATGGTATTCATGAAATCACTCAAAGATTGCAAGAATAAGGATCCATAAATAGTGTGAGTGCTTGTCCATTCATGTGAATTGAACGAATGGCCAGATGTTCACAGTGTAAGTACAGCTGCATAAGCAAAGACAAGACTGCATACAGGACAATTTACAGCTAGGCCACTCTGAAATACAATGAATAATATGTAATATCTGCTTATTTCTGCATTGCATCATAGACTCAAAACACAGGGCAGGTATGCAGGAGTACCTGTTTAATATTATTCCTTACCAGAGACCTTTCCATTTTTGTCAAAAGCCATAGTTGCTCCRTGAAAAGGTGTTATTTCCCCATAAATCGTGCGTGGTATCATTCTTGGAGAATTTCTGTGACCCAGACTACTTTTTAACTATTAAAAAATCAAGCTATTGCACTGAATATGTCTGTCCTACTATTACCACGATCAAGTAGAGAAGATAACTGGAGGTGTTTGTAGTCTTGAAAAAGATTGATACAGACTGTTGATGACAAAGGAGAGCATGGCCACGTTTTAAAGTGCTATTGCATATTAAGCAACAGATGAACAGTACAATAGAATCATGACGTGCACTTTCTTCAAAACTACTTCTAGATTTTTCTTTCTTGGGGGAACAGGCAGATAAAAGAAACACAACACTAACATGAGAGACAAACTAGTTAAATGCATTCATTCATCCTCCACCACCTGAAAGTGCTTCATCTAAATATTTCTTGTTCTGCAGCCTGACTTAGTACTGACTATTCATGAATAAGGAAAGTCTCCAGTTGACACCTAGGCCAGAGGCAGGACTCTGCAGAAAAAGGTCTCTTCTGTCAACTTGTCAAATCAAGTTTACCAAACTGTGAGCAGAGGATGCTGCCCTGTTTTCCTTATCCATACCAGATAGTTATAATGACTTCCTTAGGGATGTTTCAAGGCAAACTCTCCTCATTTTTAGCCCCATTCTTTATAACAACAGTGTTTGAAATGTACATTCTCTGATGTTAACTATAACAGAATGACAGACATAAAACTCATGAGTTTGGTTCACCAACTTTGCTCTATCTAAATATGTAATTGCAATAAATACTTAACAGCATTTTGTTCTCCTGTTGGGGATGCTGCACTAAGTGGCCTAGTTTTATCAGAAGAGAGAATTCATTTGTTAGGACAGCAGCTCCTCTTCAACCTGATTTACAGGTTAAATGAATGCTGTAAATTGCAGATTGTATTATTTTAGCCACATGACTATTATCCATAAAGAGAAACCTCTTTACCAAGGCAGTTAAGAGAATATATGCATTTCTTTAATAGTTCTTCCCTCGCCCTGATATTCCGTGATCTTCCAGAGTCTTCAATCACTGCATCTTACAGAAGGCAGACTTTTATCTGTTTTCACCTTCTTCCTATGTTATTTGCATATTTACAACTGACGCCCTTAGCAGTGCAGGCCATATGAAACATTAGGTAAGAATCTAAATAGCTTTGAAAAGAATTAAYTTAAAATTCACTTTAAAGAAGAGAAAGTTTGTTACATGGTATTTTTATTTTACAAGTTAGTATCTTAAGAAGTGAAGTTGTTGTCTAAGTGTAGGTAAACACATACAAAACTTAGTTCAATAGATACAACACTGTGCACTCTTGTAGCATAGTTCTACATCAACAAATTGTATCCAAGGCCAGCATCTGACACCGTTACAGATTAGTACTTCCCAGTATCTTGAGGCGATCTGGCAATGAAAATCAAAACAGAAAAAAACTTTCCTTTTCATCTAGTCAATGCCAATAAGCAGACTAAAACAAGTAATTGTTTGAGGTTGCAAATTTTCCCAATATCTGAAAAGCAACAAATACACTCTAATTTATTACACTTCCTGAAGAGCAAAGCCTTACTTTCACCTGTGTAAATAAGAAAACAGCACATAAATATTAATGTCTTTGTACATAAATCTATAGTTTACTTGAAAGCTTTGGAGCATCTAGAAATACTAGACACAGATACTAATTTTTATTTATATTCTACCTTACTGACAGCAGAATCACAAATCCATAAGTTACCAACTTAGGTAGAAAAGGAGATGGAAGATATTTTTTGGTTGTGACAACTCTTGTCACACTAAACAAGAAATTAATTTCTCTGCTGCACTACACCCTGCACCAAAGTGAAAATTCCATCCTTCTGCAGCAAAGATTCCACAGCCAGCAAATGCACTGCATTTGTGCCATGTCTTTTATTCCACGTATCTGAGGCACTTCACAACAAAATTAAATTTGCTGTTTAGAGAATGAGAAATGTAACTACTTACACAAGTGAGAAAAAGCCAAGATTCACAAGCTGCAATCATGTCAGCAGAATTATAGCACAAGGGTTACAGTAATTAAAATAGAGGGGCTCCTAGCCTTGCCATATTATTTAGATAAGAACAAAGAAACAATATTAGGTGACACCTGATACAGCTGCTCATTCAGGGGCAGCAGCCTGAGATCAGTGTCACTGGAAAGAAGACGTTCAGTGTAACTAATTTAGAAGAGGATCTTCCAAGAAGTCCCAGCTTGCCACGTGAGGTACAAATCCTAACCATTACCAGAAGCATGAGTTAAACACAGCAAGTTTCACTTTTAGGGGCACAGYCTAAGATAACCAAAGATGACCATTTGAGTTTGTCACATGTAAATCACCCTCAASTGCTCTGACCTAAGCGGACTCCAACCTCCTCAGTTTTTTAATTCCTTTGGCCTCCGAAGGGCTTTAGGGTCCCCCTCGTCACATCCTCACCCCTGCTTTGAGGGTATCCCAGCAAGCAGGGCAACAGCATGAGCAACGCTCCAGCCACCGACGCCATCCTCACACCTGACCCCACTGCTGCMCCCCCTGCCTCAATGGGCTCAACAGCTCGCACGGCCGCTCCTCACCTCTTACTGCCCCCGGCTCCCCACAGTGACCCTGGCAGACCGCGCCAAGTGCAGCGCTCCACAAGGGCTGCCGCCATCTTGACCTGGCCAACAGGTACCCTCCACCATGGTGGCCCGGCCACACTCCCTCTATGGCTGTGCCCTCCTCTGATTGGCCACGGTTTTGGCACCCAAGGGCGCCAGCGTCTACTCTGATTGGTTGCGGTTCAGACATGCGGTGCGAGAGATTAGAACCCGCCGGAACCATCTGGAACCATCTGGAACCGTCTGTGCCTGGTGCCRGGCAGGCTGTGGCCGTGGTGTTTCAGTGCTACGTTTGTCCTGCCTTTATTTGTTCCCTGCAGAACAAACTGCGGTTCATAAGTGGACTTGAAGAGTGTTTATGTGTGTGTTAATCACGAAGCTTTAATGGGTTTACGTGAAGAGAGTTTTGCAAGGACTGCACTAAGAATGCTTCTTGAGCTTTAGTAACTGTCCAGCTCTTAAACACCAACGAGGTAAGTGGATTGTGTCACTTTCTAGGGGTCCTATACTCTTTCAGGAGGAATATTTTTTAATTTGTGGCTTTGATATCTGCCGGATAAAAAAAGAATCTTAATAGTTGTAATTCTGTTTTCCTGTGCGTATGTTTCAAATGTGGAAGTTCTTTTTTAGCAATGTCCGATAGATAGGATTTGCTGTGCTATGTAGAGGAGAGGTGCTATTCTAAGTACTGTGAAAGTGCTTTCATTTAAGACTTTTTTTTTCAGACCAAAACCACAGCAGGTTGCCCATAATCTGCCTTAGATGTGAGAGATCTGTTATTCATAGCACAGAGGTAGTAGCATTTGACAGCATTGTCTGAACCAGTGGACTAACAGTATGAATATAGAAAATTATGGATAATGGGAATGTAGTTCTGAAATCCAAGAGAGATAATAACCATTAGTGCTTGTGGCAGATCAGAGGTATAGCTCAACAAATGTTGAGCTGAATTGATTTTAACATAAACAGACAATAGCAGGGCCTAGAATTTTAGTGGAATTTAGGCATCTAAAGGTACAGATGGCCACTCTGCTGCACTTTTATGTGCCTAACTATAATTGTAAACAGCTGGAGCCAGGCTCCTCAGAGCTTTTAGCACTACCACTAATCACCAATGCACCTCTAAATCTCCAGCTTTGTCTAATAAGTTAAGATTATTCCACCTGCAATCCCCTTTCTCTTCTATTTTATTCATATATAAATGTTAACTGTGTAATAATGATTTTCAATTGCTTCCAGGGTTAGTGAAAAATTTGGTACAAGTCTCTGTTCAGTCAGAAAGGAGAAAAGGCACACTGAAAGCAATAGCAGTGATCTGTGTTACACTTTTAAYCTGAACAAAAATCTATAAGGAAAAAAATTTCCAGGAGTCTTTAGTTAAAAAGAGCACCTACCCAATATACATTTAACTCTTTATATGCACAGTATTAGTATGATATAAAAAATGTGCTGAAAAAGGATTAGTGCACATGCATCAGTGGTGTTTACTCAGTGGAACACAGAGCAGGTATAGCAGCACTAGTTTCAGCTACAGTCCTGTCTATAAAGAAATGCATGCCAAAGATGCATTAACCTCAGTCATTTCATTTTCTAAGTACAGGATAAGAGGTACTGTATTTGCTGAGGGATTTCATTATCCATATGTTCTTTTAGTCCACTTTGTTTTCCCCCTCTGAAACTTGCTTAAGATGGTAAATTCTGTGTGCCACATTAGCATGACTTGTCTTCATTTACTTGTATCATTTACTGTTTTTGAAATACTTCAGTGTAGTCAGTGTATCTCTATCACATGCAACAGATGGAAATACAAAATGACAACTTGAAATATAAAGCCTGTAGTGGTTCACACACAATTAAAGAAGTAATTAAAGAGAAGTAGCTTGACAGTATATGGAAAGGAAAATAAGCATTAGCAGAAGTGCTACAAATATGGTACTTGTTTTGCACCCCCTGGTCTTACCCCTGCTTCCTCTCCCTGGCACCCCCAAAAAAACCCACTTGTATATGGCTCTAGATCGCTCTGTAAAAATATTCTTCCCCTTCTTATAAAAAATTAGCCCTAAGATGAGTGTATATAGGAGTCTTATCTGAAAGGAAAGACCATTTCTCCTCTTATTAACTTTTTATTTGCTTTATTTCCCTACTTCTCAATGTAGCTTCCACAGGAACATTTGATTAATTTGTGCTGTCTGCAAGTCAAGCTTTTAACCTCTCAGAAAGCTCTAAACACTTTAAAAGCGTACAGCCTTTAAAAAGGATTGTCAAAGTGAACTTAAACTAAATAGAGGTCAACAACCTAAGGTTATTTCAGCATTTCTAAAGAAAATTTATGCTCATTGGAAAGACTAGTTTTCTGAGTCTGGTTACATTTATTGAGTTAACCATTGCTCTTTAAGTACAGAGCAGTTTAAATGCTTCTATAAATTAATACTGCAGCACAAATAGCATAGGCTACTAAAAGTCTGAAAGATTTTAGCAGGAAGAGCTACTGCTAAACCTGCTTGGCACTCTAGAGTATCTTTGTGTAGAAGAGATGATAAGAACTATATGAAGCTCTGTTGAATTCATTCTAGGTGGTCCGATAACTGTATGCTCTTGAATTCTAGCCTATTTCCAAGTTTCATTCTTAACAATAATGTCAAGCAGAAAACATGCTCATGTCTTCATATCGATGACATGTGCACAGATTTGATGCAAATCTGCAGTTAGACCGTAGAATGTTGAAAAGCCAGTCTATTCTTAGTCCAAAATAAACTCTTTGGGATTGTAAACTGTTTGTTAGGGTTTTTTTCTAATTCAAACTGCAACCAGGTCAACTTTAATTTTGAGTTTTCCTTTTTCATTACATTGGAAGCATGTTGCACAGAACCAATCATAAACCAAGATGATTAATTAAGTTTTATAACTTTTGATTCTGACAAATTCTAGTCTTCCAATTAGGAAGAAATATTACTTTTCATTGGAAAACAGTGTTAGAACCCAAGATTTAATAAAACCAAAAAATCTTACTTTCCGAGGGCAAAGCATTCCAGTTTAACAGATGAGCCCTTTGGCACAAATGTTGATTCTGGAAATCGTACTTCAATCTTTGGTTCATACTCTCCCATCACACCTGTTGAACATCAAAACAGCTAGCACTCCAGTTGAGCTTCAGACCTGTCTAGTACAACAGAATTTCAGCGTAAAAGAAAGAATGGTATTAATAATCTTAGAGCCTTAGGTTTCACATGTGAGAATCAACAAGTGATTTCCCTGGATTGGGCTTGGTCTTCTGGGTGAGATCCAAACTGAAACTGAAAGTTTCCATTCAATCTGTAAGTTCTTGGCATCTCAGAGTAAAGTGCATAACTTTGGATGAGTTCTGTATATACTGATATATTTTACTAGCACATTAATATTTTAAGGAGAATTTGGGCTCATACCTCTCATGATATTAGTACTAGTCACTTTGAATGGTTGCTTCTCAGAAAACTTGGTAGATTATGGATGCAAGTGAGAAGAATAGCACTCCATCTGAAATGCTTCTAAGAATTTTKGAACTTTATTTGAAATAGCTGATTTGAATAGCTCCAGGCTCCAAAACAATTGATGTAACTTCMTCTAATGATCGCGTTTGAAAATCTGGTTGAACATCTGATAACTCACAGATAGTCCAGTATCAGGTTAGAATATTTAAATTTTGCAGCAGGTTAGGAATTGCTTCTGCAGACTGAACATTTAGCTGCACTTCTGAAATGTGCATGGAGCTTTCAGTGTAATTCATGGCAACAGGCATGAGTATGAATCGAGTATATCTCACATAGTGTTTTTGCCCAGATCCCACACTGAAAATGAGTTGACACTTGTTTTATATTTGACAAAAAAATGACTAATATCATATATACTATTTTATGCAGTTGCCTTAGACACTACTTGTTTAAGACCATTGAGGTGAGGCCRTTGAGGTGAATGGGAGGAGAGAAAAAGACTGGGAGAGATTGATAGCATGAGACCTGGAGGAAAGGAATAAAGTGGGTTGTTGAAAAGGAAAAAAACATGGAGAAAGAAAGATCTTAACTTTGTAGCAAATTAACCTCAGTGAATTGGAGCTGTAACTTTGTTTTGATCTGATTCAATACAGCATAAAACAGCCGTGTCTCTTGGTGGAAGTATTATCCTATAGCATATGGTAGATTTTTATTTATTCTAAAGATATAATCCTCTAGAGAGTTTTGTTACTATTTATCAAGATTGGTTTGAAAACTGTATCATGTATTGAAATTTAGGTGAGCAAACTTATAAAATAAACTGTAATGCAAACATTTCTAAGGTGTGCATCTCTCATTGGGAACGTTTAGTTAAGTGTTATAAAAAATATTTGTGTCTGACTTCAATGTCTCACGTTGAAACAGTTTTCTACATTTGATATTTGAGCTCTGTGCTTAGATTATTAAATTTAGGAAGCTTTGCCAGATTACAATATTAACATAGGCGACCTTGAGATTAAAAGTATTTCCATAACATCTGGCATTCTTTTGCTATTTTTCAGTGACATGGAGCATTATCTGCTTTCACATGTGCATTATCTTGCTGTTCCTGTCTTAACGGTTCAAATCTTGTTTCAGTCCAATGGAAAAAGTGGGATTATGCCCACTTAACAGCTTTTTTGTTTAGCCCTTTACATCCACCAATATTTATAGCTGTATCAATATCAAATAATGGATGACTGACTAGTTAGTTTGTTTTTATGTTTGTTTTCTAGGTRAGCATTCTAAGATAATTAAGATAACTTACCATCACTGCGGAGAATGAGAGGAGTAGGTGGTCCCTGTACACTTTGTTCAGCTTTAGAGTTAGTTACAACACAGGTATAATTGCCCACATCAGATGGTTCTACTTTGGCAATGTACAGATTTCCTGTTTCTTGTGAAACAAAGCGGCGGCTATCTTCCTGAACATATAAAGTGCTATTGAAGATCCATGCATAGGACAAGCCTAGAAAACATCAAATCCTTATCATATATCCTTTCCACTGTAGTCTACTTCCTATTAGTGCTTAAGTGCACAAAAGCCTTTTGAAAGAACCAGTCAGCTACAAGACAGACCATTTAGCACAAATAAATTCAGGCAAGATAAGCATTGCTTTAGTCTTAAACTCATTCCAAGATACTTCAGAAGGTCAAAAAAGTTTTGTTCCCTCATACTCTTCATTTTCCTACATCAGCGTATCTTTTAACTAGGAATGGCATGCTAGAATGCCTTGAGAGAGCTATCTTAGTAAATAATTTCTATTTATAGCACTTCCACTTTGAACATTGTAGGACCAGTTGCTGGTCACATAGCATTATGGCTTCTTCACTCAGACAAAAGAAGCAGGTAACCTGGAACTTTGTTATCAGATTTTCAGGAAGAAGAACCCTCAAGAAGAGGGCTCTTTTCAAGAAGAAGAAGAAGCAGCCTCACTCACACACTTCAGAGAGGTTTATTTAATATTCAATTAATATTTAATATGAGCAACATTAATTGCACATTTGACCCTTATCATCATCTCTAGCTTTTTCATCACCTTCCATTTTTGCATGCTTTCTCCCCACCTATTTCAGATTCTTTCTTAACCCGTGTCTACCATCTTTTTCCATATTGTATTCCACAATATGTATCTTTGACTAGTCGACATTAGTTGGGCAGGACTCTATGTGAGTTAGTCATCTAAGTGAGGATCCTGGTTCTCAGAAGACTTCTTGACTAAGCCCTGCTGTGCAAATATTGGTACCTTAGCAGACTAATTTGTGGTTTATAAAACATTGTATTGCAAGGTAGATACACCCTCAATTTTATGTCGGYCCTTTGTACAATTCCTGCTACTTCCAGCTACCTGGCAGTTGACACCCRTCTGAAGCATTGGATTGTATTCCAGCAGAGACATGAGTAATAATGCAATTCTTTTTTTAGAAAACACAGTAAATTAGAAGTTTCAAGTTTGGCTTTTCTTAATTAAATGTATAATTCATAAAGTAAGTGTTCTGCAAATAGCTTTATTTTCACGTTTCCCCCACCAATGATCCCTTTTGAAAAAGATTGTTTATGTCGTGCGCTATACTCCACACCCCCTCCCCACTATGAGGATGTATAGTTAACCCAGAGGATGTAAAAATAACTGAAATAGTCTACTACTATGCATGTATTAAAATCCTTAGGATGGTTTAGAAATCCTGCAATAGGTTGCTCAGAGAGGCTGTGGAGTTTCTATCCTTTGAGATACTCAGAACTCAACTGGACATAATCTTGGGCAACTTTATCTAGCTACCCCTACTAGAGCACAGATGTTAGGCTAAATGATCTCCAAAGTTTTCTTTGAAACCCAGCTGTTTTGTGATTCTGTTACTAAAATAAGTATTCCTGTTGTAAGAACTGGTGATGAAGCTTAGATTAAAAGAAGCTAAGTTCTCTATGCAAGACAGATCATATGAATCCTAATAAAATCTGTTAAAAACAAATTTATGCTATAGAGAACAACTTTAAGAGGTAAGTCTGCAAACTGAGCTCATGAATTAGGAAATGAGCCAGTTCTTGTCTCTCCTGGTTTCAGTTTTTGGTAGTTTTAAGTTGACTTTGGCTTCCAAAGTTTCTGTTACTCTCTCTTGTCAGTCTGTACTGCATTACTGCCTTAGGGCCTGTTGATGAATTTTTCCGTTAACTGGGAACAAGTGCAAGCCCTTCCTTTTCATATTTAAATCCTTTTCCCCTAGTATAAGGAATATAAACACTACCACTCTTCTAACTGCAGATTCATCATCACCAACCCCTGGGCCTTATTTGCCTAAAGTCTAATTCAAATCCACTGAATTCTGCAGAAGCCCTAATTTTAATTGACTTCAGTGGGAATTAGATGAAATCCAGAGAGAGTGACAGAGAAAAGAACCAAACTTTGGACCTCAAACCTTTGTTCTCTTCTAAGGCATAAGACTAACTTAAGGCCTACTGCCTTAAAAGATATGTTTTCTTAGAAAGTTACATTAAGCTAAAATATTAAAATATATAATTGATTAGAAAATATATTGTGTTATAAAAGAAGCTACTGTTACTTAAACATTTTAATTTTTGGTTAGTCAGAATAAATTAGATTTGTTGCAGACCCGTTCTGCACCCAATGGGCAAAAGAAAGGATTAAAAGACACATGCGATCACTTCTGGAATTACATTCAGTTGCACGACTAAATCAGTGGTTGAGCAGTCTGTAAAAATAATATATCTACTGAATAGTAGATGTATAAAGATGTATAAAGTAGATGTATAAATTACAAAGAATAGTAGCTAGCTAATGAAGTTTAGCTAAAATGAACACTTGAAAATTCCTGTAAGTTGCTTGGCTGAAGAAGAAAAAGTTACAGTTATATTATGCTTGGTTTATTTTTGTCTTCCATTTAACTACAAGCTACTACCTGTACATGTAAGTATCAGAGCACTGTGAAAATTTCAGGATTTGGTTTACAGAAACATCTGCAGCAAAATAGTATGATGTTAGTCATGAMATTTTTGCCCTCACTTTTTTAATTCATTTTCTATGTGTCAGCCTCACAGGGAGTCTAGAAAACATAATCATCTTCAGCTAACACATTTTTTAATTCTATTCAACTGTTGCCTAATATCTGTTTATAGCTCCTGTTAGCATGTGCCACTGATCGGTCTCAGCCTGAATGAACATATTTGAGCACTGAACACTAGAAAATGTTATTCGCTCTCAAAGCATAATGATCCTGATGCTGTTGTTAATGGTATGAGGAGATGCCTTGGAGTGTACAGAGCTGCATTTACTTCAAAGGAGCTATGTGTCAGGGGAGAGATAATTAGAGCAATATAAAGTTAATTATACATATGGCACAACATAGACTATTTTATTAGAGATATAATATTACATTCTTCCGGGGGAGGAGTTATTTGTTTGTTTTATTTTGCTTTGCTTTGTTTTGTTTTGCCTAGAGGTAGTAAAGAACCCACAGTGGGATAAGGCAACTAAATCTAAGTAAACTCTCCTTCCATATCATGGGGTGTACCTGAAGTCAAGAGACATTGCATCCGGACAAGAAATAACTGATAGGCAAGCTGTGAGCTTGGCCAAGCAAAAGGGAGTATTGCCTAAACCAGTCACTTGTGGACTCTTTCTTTCAGAGCACAGCTGGGAGAAGAGCAGTTGATAATCACTTTTGATACACTAGTCGAGGGAATAAAACATTTCAGTGCTTTCCTCAGCCTGAGCAAATTCAAATCAATATTGCTCATTCTGCAGGAGAACAGCTAAAGGCTAGTGTCACAGAGGAGACTTTCTACTCCTCCTGTTCAAGCTTGCAGAAAAGAATTAAAGATTCATAGGAGCACTGAGTGATAAAAGCATAGAGAAAATGATTCAACTGATAGAAAATGACTCTAAACTGATGATTAAGACTGTACTCAGCTTTTTAAAGGGAGATACATTTCAACTTCATTGTAAGATTACATATTTTATCAGACTATTCAATATAAAACATGGAAAAAACCTGGGGCAGGGTCTCCAAGATTGTTTTTACATAGAAGTTCTACTGCTTTCTCATCATATCCTTCATACTTCTTCCTGCACATCCAGGTTTTCTGTTAATTGGCTTCATGTATTCCTCATTTTTGCTCTTCTTCTGGCTGAGAACTAGGCATATTTCTCCACCAAGCAGGTCTACAGATCTCTCACTTTGAGATTTTTTCTTTTTTTTTTTTAGCTAACTTTGCTATGCTAATTGTGCTACAGAGAAAACCTGTACTGGAAAGCTTCTGCTCTTGGAAATTCATATGCACAATTAAATGCAAGCGTTTGAGTGCTGTCGCTCCTAATATTCTAACATTATTAAAGCTCCACAGGACCTAGTTTGAAGAACACAGTTGTTATATCAGATTTTTTTTCTATCAGTCCTACAAAAATAAATAACAGCCCAAAGCCAAGAATTAACACCTAGTCAGCAGCTTCTTAATCACCCAGTCAGTTCAAACTCTTTAACAGTTATAGAAATGGTAGACTGCTTTTGTCTCCATGTGGTTTTTTTATTACCTTTTCCACCTACGTAAGATGTTCCTATTTTTGATGAGTGAGACAAAACTGTTTTAATCACTTACGGAAAAACAACTGACCTGAAGAGAATAGACAAGAGGGAAGACTTTTCCTAGAGAAAGAAACACAACTTTCCCACCCAGCACTCTAAAGTCTTATTAGCAAACAGAAGGAATTTAGATGCTCAACTTCATAAGGTGTATTAGAGAGCCTTATTAATAACAGCAGCTGAGCCTGAAGAGACGCTGATGCAAAACTAGGCAAGGGGCAGGAAGAATAAAGAAATGAAAGGTCTAGAAATAAAGACTTTTGCCTAGTGTGTGTCAGGTTAGTTTTTTCTCTTGTTAGGAAGGTTGCTGGGTCTTTCTTGTTGTTCATTAGATGCATCAACTTTTGTAATATCTTACTGGGTCTAAGTTGTAAAGTATGCCTTTAAAATGTTTTTTCCTTTGAGTTTTGTAGTCTTGTATTTAGCTTTACAAATGCTACTAATAAGTCTTACTAGAAATTTAGACTAGATTGACTCTTAGAAGCTTCAGTGTGGCTATAATAGCAATTGTGGGAGACTTTTGTTCTCTGAGAGACTGTCTAAGGTATAATGCTATTGTGAATACTTTTGGAGTACCTCTTCTAAACCTGCTGGATCTTGCTTCTTACTACTTAATTGTCTAACACATTGTATATATTTTTGACTAGTTTTTATATCAGTTTCTTTTCATGTAGAAAAAGAAATAGATTTTCTGTACACTGTAAATAAAGAAGCATATACATGCACAAAAAAGTAAAAGTGAATATGTTTTTCTCCAGTATATCAAGAAACTACCCTTGTTTGAAAATCAGCCTTGTTGAAATGTAGGTTCTGAATATTCTAAGCAACGTGAATGTGAAAGAGTGTTTACGTCATACCAAAAMCACACCGGAGTTATTAAATGAAAGTTTTGGATCTCAAGTGCAGTGTTTTTTAGATGACAGAGTTTCTGTTCTCTAGAGGCTTGTTATTTCAGATAATGTTGGKTTTTGTGCCTGTTGGTCGGCAGCTCACATTTCCAGCTTAAGGAACACTGTGGCAAAGAGTTTGTTCATGGGCAGCATTTTGTCAGTTCAATTAATCTGTTAAACTCACTTTTAAACTATTTATTTGTTCCGAGTATTTTCTTCTACTCACTYTGATTTGTCAAATCATAATTTTACCCTACAGCAAGAGGAAACCATATAGCTTACTGACTCAAAGATGGATATGTTGTCGTTCTCTCTGTCTGACTGATACATCTCAGGAACCCTTTCAAGCTTTTTCTGCCCTTAAGGACTGGGTTACACTTCATCTTCCTGATTATATACCCCTTCTCTGCTGCTGTAAACACTAAGCAAACTGGCATTTCTTCCCTGTTCAAGACTTACTGGATTAAAATTGATTGATGGGTTTCTCTATATCTCTAATATATTGCATTCTCTTTATAGATCACCATTTACATTCTATTCATGAGATCTTGTCCTCCAGAAGAATTGAGAAGATATTTCTGAGAACAAAGTGTCCGCACTAAGTAAACTGAAGTTCCCATGTGTGTGATCACTTTCATGGGAAGCTGAGTATGAGTGATCCAAGAACAGTTGATTTTTTCAGGCTAGCAAAAACTCATTCGTTAATTGGCTTATTGATAATTTCTTCTTTTTTTAATACAAAATTTGTATCTTTTTAGTATAAAAAGAGTAGAAATTTCCATCATCCTTAGTTTTCTAGGAAATTATGCTTTTACTCCAGACTCACTTCCAATAGTTACACAAATGGGGTTTGAAAATAAACACTAATTGGCTAATTCTGTGCTATATGTAGGATCCAGTTCAGTCAGTACTTAAAAAGACGTGTGAATTTATTATCATGAATAGTCTAACGGCAGTAGTTGATGCGGAAAATTGGAACATCATGATTGACTCTATAAAAAAGAGTTAGGGGTGTATGTTCCTTCAAAAATACTGCTTTAGGACAGCCTGAGTTTCTTTTTCTTTAAAATTTCAACAGAGCTGCACAAATTCTAGGGTTAATTGGCCTGTAAACTGCATAGGCTTCTTTTGAGCTATAAGAATTAATTTTTTTTCAGACTCCCTAAAACTTAGAACTATTGTCATACCTCCATAATGAGGTGGAGGACCACAAAGCAGAACCACTCCTTGCCCTACTCTGACTGACACCGTTCTTCTTGCTTTGGTTTCAAAATTTTCAAGATCTGTAGAGAGAGGAGAAAAAAAATCCGGTTATTATCTATCGGGTTTATTCCTAAATGTAGTCTAAACTGTGCAATGCTTGAACATTTTTGACCTAGCTCTTCTAGTGAGAARACTTATTACTTTGGGCAGTATTTTGGGAAATGTTTGCTTGAAATACATTCAAAATCGGTTTTAAAAAAATAGAACATATCAACTGTTCCTTAAAGCTCTTTATAGCATAGTCTTATGTACTATTTGCCTTAAACTTGTTTTGTTTAGCTTATTACAGCTTTTCGTTTCAAACAATCATCTTCCTTATTTATCAACTGAATAATTACCTCATCCTGCATTCAGCAGAGAGAAAGAGTTCTAGCTGGTCAAAGCAATAATGATTAYTACCTGTACAGGCTCAGCTGTTTATGTCGATATATCAATTTGCTCCCTCGTACTTGAACTTTACAGAGTTAATTTTTCTTTTCTTGCTCTTCATCTCCTATATATTGGTCTCCTATGAAGACACTGTCTACTCAGAGGTGACTGAATTGAATTAGGCAGCTATAGCACCTCCTTACACTGTCATAGCCACAATAGATGCTATCTGTCAATATACAGGGAAAGTGTTTTAAACTGTGATGTTCTTTTAATTGCCTGTCTGCTACATCTCTGGATTGCAGCCTGTATATTCCAGGGCAGGAGAAGAAAGGCAGCAGTGAGAGATTCATACTTTTATTCCTTTCTGTGGTATTTACTGGAAAATAAATCAATCATGCTTGGATGTAGTATGTATGCCTAAGTTTGTGTTCATACTTAAAAGATTATGTGGTGTATTTTCTGAATCTACTTTAGGGTTTACTTGTTTGTATAATTAATTCTGAGGAGATTAAGAAAACTGATTAATACACTATTCAGTTTCCTTCTTTTTCTTTTCTTCCTATTTATGATAAAAATTTTCTGAGGAGGCAAGACTAGCACAAAATATTTGGGAGGAAATGTATGTACAGAATTTCCAGATGTATGGAAAATATGTAGTGTAACCTGTGATTTCGAGGGCTTTCCTTGTGGTAAATTTTTGCAGAAAATAAAATTTCACTAGKAATAAGAGATCAGAGAAACAGCAAAATAATAATAGTGCAGAATTAAGCAAAAGATTTTCAAGACAATCCAGAATCAACTGTGTGTAATGCTTTATGTGAAGCTGGAATAGATATGAGAAAGTACTAAGTTGCTGACATCTTAGTTCAATGACACAGTATGTCCTAGTATGATTTTACTGACATTTAGGAAACTACCTCATCTGTCCAGGTTCTTCATTTAAAAACATTGTTAAGTACTCCCATTTTAAATAATAAAAAGCAGTGGTACTGGGTATTGTGTGAGGAGAGTATCTGGAGAGAAAGCTGGCTTTCCCTTTTTAATCTAAATTATTCAACCTTAAATTGAGTATCAAAATCAATATGCAGTAATCTTACCTCTCATAGCATGTTTATAGGTCAGTTTTACAAAGCAGCTCAGTTCTTTGCAGTGCTGAAGAAATTTTCATCCCAGGATGCTTATCACAACTATAGAGAGTAAATATGGAGGCACATCAATGATCATTTCATTATTCCTTTGGCCCAAGTCAGAAACAAGTATACATATGTCCTAGCCAATACTTTTATAAACTATTTTGAGAATTCTAAGGACAGATTTTATTTATCTTGTTCCACTGCTTGACTTTCAAAACTCTTCGTTACACTGCATTTTCTACCATGGAAATTTGGTAAGCCTAATTAGGAATGATCAGTGTTTTCTCTATCTGAAGCTAGTTCTGATAGACACTGTAAAATTTATTTAATGTATGTCTCTGAAATAAAGAACGAATCRTTACATATTAAAAAAAAAAAAGCAAGGCAAAATGAGTAAAAATAACTTGTTATGGCAATTATGGTATTACTTCCCTCTTCCTCTTCAGGACCTTTTTTTCCAGGCAGACTTGTCTCCCAAGAAGTACTGTGACACTTCATTCATATGTAATAGAGTGATGAATTATGGGCCTGTCTGGTTTTGAGATGTGGCCCAGGGTGACAACAGAGGAGTGAGGAAGACCATCAGGAACAATGTTTCTTTTTTGCTGGAAGCAGTCTTTCTGCCCAGTACACAATGCATCCTATCTTTCTTCCTCCTTTCTGTATTGTGTGTTTGTGTGTGTGTGTGTCTATATGTGCATGTGTATGTATGTATGTAGATTTTTCACTGATTATATGTGATTTAAAATGTTTTAACTATAAAAAAAAAATCCCATGGAAATCCCATAAATGTAGATATTTTGTTTTGACAACTATGGTTGTGCCACATCCAAGGATACCTTTGAAACTTGCAGCATGTTCATTGTTCTCTCTTTCTATGTAGGTTAAAGTAAATTGAGAGAAATATTTAGAAGATACTATTTTTAAGGCAAGATAAGACAATTAATTCAAGGAAATAAACAATGTCAAAAAAAAAWATGACAAAGTATAGTATTTTAGTGTCCAGATTAAAATCTTTTCTATTCATATCTAATCCCCTGATCCTTTCTAAATTATGCTRTTTTTATAGGCCCACTTAACTTAGATTTTTTTTTTTCTCAACCCAGTTTTTTTAGACCTTTCCAACTGTATTGATATCACAATCACCATACTACTATTTTTTTTTCTTAAAAAAAAAAAGTGTGTATGTCATGCCACTGAGGCTTTGACGGTGTGTGGTGTAAAGAACTACATGGCACTGGTGTACTACAGAGCTAACACTGAAGTAAAGAGAAGTCTGACTGGGTGATCCAGTGATAGGAAGATAGGATAGGATTTAAGTAGTGAGGCAGGAGACTTAACATCTGTATTCAACTGCCCTGTTTCTAATAATTCAATCAGAAATGTCACAGTGTTCTGAATTATGAAATGGAAATGCTCTAGTGGCTATTTCATGATATTTGCAGGTATTTCCATCTACTTTGCTCTCATCTGAAGATAAAAACATGAGAAAAGTTTTCTTTGTCATACTTTTGCATTTCTTGTGGCTGCTTTTCTTCTGATGTCTGTAACAAGGTTGAGAAATCATAACACTTCTATGGAAGAAAGGCATAGGCCGGAGGATTTCTTTTTCTTTTTAAATGTGGAGACTGTTGAACATGTAATTGGAACAGTTTGGGGATTTTTGGAGTTCTGGGTAGAAGATAGCCCAATTTAAGCAGTTCCAGTCAAGAGACCAAACTGCGTTCTTGCCTGAGCCATAAACCATACTTTTGGATTACAGAGGTAACTCAGAACTAACTATAATCTCTACAGTTTTTCAGGAGACCTTTCTGATTCTCATAATTAAGAATTTTTGTCTTTTTTTTCAGCCGTTAGGTGACAGTACTGCACAGGAACAAGTTAGAATTTAATGGCACAGCATGTTTCCAGTTCCATGCAAGGCTTCACTAATTGTATTTATATGCTGATGATCCAGGCGTGCATAAGGCTCAATAACTCAACTTTTAACCAAATAATGCTCTTATTTTTATAATGCAAGAATACTGTAGATACAAAATAGAAAAATGTGTCTGTGTGTGAAGGCTCATTATGTAGAATGTTTCTGTATTACTAAGTAGAAAACAAGAAAACTGGAGGGTTTAGTGTATAGAATTGTTGCAGACAATTAGAGAAAGTCCAGTTTATCACCCTGCATGATTACTAATAGTTACTGGAATTAATGCAATTTCATGCTTTTGATTTTTTCATAAATTGTCATTATATAATCTGAAATATTATAGCTGTAATTACTTATTACTGAAGTAGACAATGAGTGTGAAAAATTAGAAGTAAGAGCAGTTTACAAATTAGCAATATCCCTAAGGGCAAATTGATAAAATTTTTTACATTTCTATTGAGATACTATTGTCATATTGAATAAACTTTCAGGCAAGTCAGTACAAATATCTTGCAGTCTGGTTACTAATAAGGAGTATTCTAGAAATACACTTTCATCTCTAGAATATTTAATGTTTTAAATACATTCTTAAATGGGAAGTTAAACATTATATACTGCTCAGCTTAATCCTGGGTAGGTTTAATTGACCACAGCAGGGCTTTTTCCTTAGGTTTTGAGGATTTGGTGCAGAATAAAATCTAATACTGCTGTATTAATTGACATGAAAAATACTACTTAAAACAGTGCAGTAGGACATCATTCAAAACCCTCACTGAACTAATAATGCACAGGAATGGATAACTGTCAGTTTCAGTAATCCCTCTTAACTGCCTCGTATGGCTTGTTTAGATGGAAGCTAGTCAATAATAATACAATAATGCATACCACGCTTTGTAGTTTAGTAAAAATACTTGTAACTTCGTGTTTCATCATTGGATATAAGATGAAAATAAATCCAATATGTAATCTAGGACATCATGAAGTGATCTAACGAAATCCAATTCCTTAAAAACAAACAAACAAAAAACTAAACAAAACAAATAAACCAAATCCCCTCAAAAAAAAAAAAAAAAAAACAAAAAAACCCTTTCAGCTAAAAGCTCTTAGCATTCTGTTATAAAAGAGACTTTTCAATGCCATAGAAAATTGACAGTGAAGATAATTGTCTCAGGATGAGAATTAATGAATTTAATTTCAATAATGGTAACACTCAACTTCTCTTGTGAAAATTGAAACAGTGTGAATGTTAATTAGTGCTCCTTCTAAGTAGYCAATATTCAGAAAATAAAAAAGTCATATAGATAATAAATGTGACGTGTTTCAGGACCTATTCAAATCTGTGAGTTTAAATACCACAAGATAAAGCTGGATCTAATTCCTATCCAGTCGTAGTTAGGCAGTGGATGAAACTAATCTCATTTATGTATATAATGATTGAGAATGCAAAATTTTAGAATGATAATGTGCATTTAAATTCATGTGATGTGATCCAAAGACAGTGTTACCACTGTGTCCATTGTCAAACTCGGCACTTCTTACATCCTCTATCTGTAAAACTATTTAAGGACAGGAAACTTCTAGGATGTGCAAATTCTGAATTTCCCAGAATCTTGCAGTTAGCCACTAAACCTCCCATGTTCCAATGGATTTGATCTTTGTTGGTASCTTACTCCAAGAGTTGGCTCTGTGAAGGCCATGCAACCAGAAATCAAGCAAAACAGGAGATACATTCAGTCTATTCAGATATGCCCCAAAGGCATGACTAATTAGTTTCTCACAGATTTTACTGGGGATAAACTCATTTTCAGATTTTAGAAGAGTAGTATACTTACAAAACAAATATCCTAACAGTTCATTTGCTTTTGTAATAGTGTCAATACTATTAATCTATTTCTCTTTACCATCTAATCTTAATTTTTAAAGGCTGTAATTGATTTTCTATAAATTCAATTTAAGATTAGTGTTATTTTTAATTAAGGTGTTTGAAAGCTTCTTAGCACCTGAATGTCTCCTTCCACCAGGACTAGTGAAAAATGGCTATAATGCCTAGTTTGGGTGTAGTTTTCCATCTGAGGTGGATGGATTCCCATCTCACTTAAAAGAGAAACTTCCTTTCCTATTCCCTCCTTGAGGAAGCCGACAGAACAATTATATGCCATTTTGCTTGTCCCTCAAAGCTTTGCTCTTTGCATTTAGCACTGTTTGCCCTATCGGAGCAGTTCAGTAAACCAAGACGGAAAAGAACAATCATCAAGTCTTGTACTTTTCCAAAGCTGCATAATCGACTAAGRAACCTTTTCAGGGCTCCTATATTTATTTAAATGGCTTTGGAGCTTCTAAGGGGAGTGGAATTGTAATTTACACATTAGAATCTACACATCCTCTTGTCTCAGTTCAACTTAAATAATATGAATAGCCAATCCAGGCAGTAATTTTAAAGGTGGGAAACAATAATTTCTGCCACAGCCTGATTGTATTTTTCAATKAAAGAGTGAAAATGCCCTTTGCAAAGTAATACCAAGCTCCTCTAGAGGAAAAAATGGAAGGTCACAATTAAATTAAACAGGGAGAGTGAGGGAAAAAGAAAGTCCTTAGCTGACTTGATTTTTGCTCATGCACCAAGCAAGCAAGTGTAAAGAAACATATGCTGTGAAGTTGTAGTGCTGGTCAACATCTGCTTTTTGTTATTCTTCCTTTTTTTTGCAGAGTTAGCAGCATAAAATATTTAAGCTCTCTTTTGAACTGAACACATGAATTGTACTGAACAGTAAGTATYGATGGAGCCTTAGGGTTTTAACTCTACTCCATCTGCAGGCCAGAGGCATATCCAAGGATCTGACCCTCTCAAAAGAAGGGGAAAGAAAGAAATATATTCTTAATATTTTATATTCCCGAACAGTTTTCTCACTTGTCAGAGCAGAGTTCATTTGTCACCTGTCATCACAGAATCACTTTTCCTTCTGCATGTGTTTTCTTCAGATTGGAGTGTTCTTAAAGACAAATTTTTCTCCACAGTCTAACTCTCATGGGCCAAATTTATCCATAATAGAACTATGTTTTTTGGCTGACTTAGGATGGAGATAGCCCGACTCCCTCTGTAAGAATGCCTTTTGGCCCGGGTATTAGTTTTTATTCAAAATTTTCTTCTTCTTATATTTGCACTCCCTTCCACACAGATTTGTTTTCTCCTTCTGTTTGTAATATGTAATTAAATCAGACTCAWTCACTTGGGTCCTGACCTTCTCATTGGTCCTGCAGAGAGCCCTAGTCACTTCTAAATTKGGGCTCCCACATGTACCACAGAATACCACATATACTGCATATTTTATGCAGTATAATCCATAAATAAATGCAATTAAGAAAAATGGTAAGGAAGAAATGGGTGTTAGGTACTGTTGCAAGAATATAGTAAATGTGCATGCATATTTCAGSCCATTCCAAATTCTCTTCCAGCCTTTGGGAGATCTCAGTGCAGTACAGACTAATTTCTTGCAGTATTACTTCAGAATATCTCCAGACACCACCTCTTTATCTCGCACATTGCAGCTGCASTACCATCAAAGATTTTCTTCTAATGGGAATTCTGAAATTCACCTGAGTGATTTATGTAAAGAATTTTTCAATGCAAATCTTCAGTGTGAGTTTTCAGCTATGGTATATGCTATTAGTTGTTCTTTCAGTAATGTTTAAAAATGAAGATTTATGGCTTTGTGCATTCTCCCTACCTTATCTGGTTTGGCTATTGATAAAAGCTATGCCTCTGGCCTTAYCCATTTACTTCATGTAAAGTATTGAAGACTCTTCTTCCTCCTGGAACGTAAGATGTAGAACAAAGACATTTCTCTTRCATCCTAGAACCTTTATATTAAACAGATCAGACTTTTTTACAAAAATACTTGGTATTTTTGTAAATTAACAAATTAATTTCATTACTTCTTATTCAAAGAAACCACTCTTTTATTCCAAATAATTAATTTTCTCTAGTCAAAACCTTCATCTGCATTTTTTTTGTCAAACTGAAGAATAGATGTGCTCATGTGGACTTTATAGATATTCACATTCACGAGTTTATTGGAATCTAAATCGTATAGTCTGTGAAGAAAGTAGGGCAGATAAAAAGAAAATCACACTGAAAACAAAGATTGGTTTTACTGTTCAAAAATACTAATTTTTATCAGTCAGAATCTTTCATCTCTGAAASCTGTAGATGCTTTGTTACCTACCATACCTCAGTCACATATATTGCTTTCCAACACAGCTTGGAGTGGGCTAATTTAGGATAAATGCTAAACACACACACTTACTACTACAGAATACTAAGTAATATGTAACTAAAACATTATCTTCAAATACTTCTACTAGTATTGCTTTATCTGACTAGCTTGCTGCCTATAATGCTTCTTACAATAGCCCTGTAATGTATATCTCCATTTTATAGGYAAAGAATTTGTGTATAAAAGGAATGAAAAGCAATAAAATAATGGTTTTGGCAACTAAAATGAGACAATTAATTCTAATGCAATGAAAGGACTTTAACAAAGTATTCTGGTAAATAAAARCCTTGAACATAGTAGTTAGATACTATGAGAGACGTGAAATTAAATCCTTTCAGGAGAGATAAAAATGCAACTTTTATCTCTGATAGTGCTCTGTTCAGCATGACATTAAATAAAAGGGGAACGTCACTGCCATCAGCTCCAGTTCTTGTRTTTGACAACAAAGTGGAGGCCATGACTACATATGGTGTCAATGTGCATTAAATGAGGTTTGAGAACCCAGATCAGACTGAAACCTTTAGGGAATGGTGGAGAAAGGAAAGCCCATTTATTATGTAGACATATCCATATATTCTGTATTTTAAGCATTTCAGACTGCTCTGTCTATCTTCGTGATGTCAGTATATTTGCATAATCCTATTTGTGTAATATCTGAGTTTTAAAATAGAAACTATTAGCACTCAATCTCTTTCTGTCAGCCAGTAGGTGAAACAGTTCTAATGGTTTTTTAGTTACTGTTGAATGCTGACTGATGGTTTCTGCTTTTCTTTAAGCTGATGATATCCTGTGTGTACACAGACTTGTCTGAAGATAAAAATGCAAACAGATGAGTTGAATGTAGTGAGGTCTTGCGTCATTGTTGATCTCTTTGTAAGTAAGCTGCAGCATTCGTAGCAACAGTTCCCTGTGAATATTCTTAAAGTTGCCTTAAGCAAAATGCAGTGCAGCACCACAAGGTGCAATGTACAGACCCCTTAAAAACCAGGTAGAGATGTTACAAAATATGCTCTATTTCCAAGCAGTAGAGTGAATTCTTGATGTATTTGCGTGTGTGTGTGTGTGTGCGCGCGCACATATATATAAATATACACATACTGTATATTTTTATACATATATGTATATATACTTACTCATTCTAAATGGAAGATTGTACTGTAATTGGCTTACACAGGGAGAGGTATGTACTCTTGCTGTAGGTATGGTGACTGTTCAGACTGTWAAGAGCCCAAAAGACAATTTGACATTGAAAGCTGATTTGGGGACGTAAGGAGAGAGGAAAATAATAATTTCATTCTCCAAATGGAATAAGCTTGAATTACGAGTGTTGCAAGTTTTATTTTTTTTTTCTTGCCAGAGCAGGGGAAAAGGCAGATGGTGAGATGTTGCCAAGGTCATTGGAAGGGTTGAGGCTGAGAAGCCCTGTTGTTATATCTGTTTATCAGTACATTTAAAAATTTAGATATGCTTCTATATTACATGTGCATAAATATATATGTATAACAATATATGTAGAAATGATATATTGTTTTATGTATTATTTATATAAGCTAGCACTTTCAAGCTGTGGAGTAGGTTTAATATATTGCTTTATATTTTATATACAAATTATACAAATATAAAACTATGTGAGATAGGGTCTGGTTTCATTTTACCTGAAGTGCTGCTATAGAGGGTATAGGAATGTTGTACACTAGAAATCTCTTGGATGTGTGTCTTTGATAGTGACCTGCTTCTGTCAGTGGAAATCTCAGCTCTTTCTCTTGATTGCTCATCACTTAGCAGTTACTGGCTCTCCTTGAGTTCTAGACTTCTGAAACCTAAATTAACAAGTATGTACCATCTTTTGAAAAATAAGGATGTTACAATGTTCATTCTTTTGGTAGCCRTTAGATGAGCTGATCAGAACGCCAGCCCTTGCATGGAGTGATGAATTTGCAGTCAATTTAAATATTGAGAATACTTTACTTAAAATGGAAGTAACAATATATAGTACACTTTTTAATCAAATACAGTTATTACAGGGGAATGTCAGGCCACCACCGCAGTAATCCACAATCCAGAAGTGGATGTGTTGTTTAGACTAAAATTGTCCAAACTTCATAACTAACAAACTTCATAACAGATCAGACTATCTGATCTGATTTAACGGAATTGATTTTTCTATTTTTTGTTTCAAGGCATATGCTACAAGTGAAAAGGGTTATACCATTTTGAGGTTTGCTCTATTGCTTGGTGATGTTTGTGTAATTTGTGMGCAGTCAAAGGTAAATAACATGATGAAGTAATCGGATGAAAACTGTGCTTTTCATGCTAGCTGAGCATCTCACAGTCATTCTAATAGAGCTTTGCAAAATAGCTCAGACTGTCATGATCTTTCAAAGACTAAATGGASTAGAATATTTTTAATATCTTTCCCCTAAAATGATTAAATGTGAATAATTATTGTATTACTATTTTTCTCCTGCTTAATGGTAAAACTGYCCAGGAGGAATTGTTGTGTCTTAATTTATTTCAGCAAAACCGTGCCTTTTATTCTGCAGTTAATAGACAAACCACATGTGAGAGCACTTGTGAGTTCTGTTCRTCCAGAGGTCTCTGAGCAGCTCAGCAAGCAGTGTGCTTTATCAATAGCCAGCAAGAGGGCAGATGTGTATATTCAGAAAAATGTTACTGAGACTAAGGTCCAGTTTCCAAGAAAAACCTCTAATCATCCTTTAAAATCTACAAGATCCTTAGTGATGGCTTAATGATGCCAAGGTCTTTTTTTGTTTTTTTTTTTTTTTTTTTTTAATAGCTAGTCTAGCACTGGAAAAAAGAATTTAAATGGATATTCTGATGTCTGCACTGTGTGTAGTTCAGTACAAACTGTTTGTGAATTTAAATTATTGCCTGCGTTGCTCAGAAATGATGATTCAAAATATTTGTAAGGCCTGAGGTCTGAGAATGAGCACTCATCATGACTCTATCAACAATGACAAGAACAATTGGATTGAAAATCTCATCTAAGATCCTAAGACAACCAGAAGTTTTAAATTAATTTTATGGGTTTATGCCTTGGATATTTATGAATTAGGTTCATATATATTTTTTTCTCACAGAGCAGTAATGTTTTGTTAGCTTTATTGAACTTACTTTTGCTGTGTATCTTTTAATGTCTCTATTATAGGCATGCATGAGAGCTAAAAGAATAAGTAAGAGTCCTGTGTAGTCTCTTTTGTTGCAGCAAGTTATGAGTATTTCCCTCAAGACCAGTTGTTTACACGCATTTACTTTTACTTAAAACTGATGAAATAATTAAAACATATCCCCTGTGTGCCATGGATAGAGACATAGTTGAAGCAGTATTAAAGCAGTTTTGTCTAACAGAATTTTTGCCTGATTTTCTTTTAAGGCATGGTAGTTTAGATTGTCTTCATTAATAAAAATAGATTTATGCAAAATACCTCATTAATATGCATACAAAAGCAACTTAGCTCCACAGAATAAGAGAAACTCTGGTTTCACTTACCAAAGCACTTCTTTTCACCTAAATGCTTTTTCCATTTTCTGAGTTTTGAACATATAGATGCTGCGTTTCTGCCCAAATGGGCTGTGTAGCATTTTCCAAAGCATGGCGCTCTGATGGCAGCAGCATTAAGCCATTTCTCCTTCATGCAGGGCAAACAAAAATTCTGCCTTCTGGGAAGCTTGTGCCCAAGCATTTATGTTTCAGTTTACAAACTAATTTGTGTAAAACCTTAAGGAAAACCTTCCATGTTTCCATCCCTTCCTTACGGCCTTCTGCTTTGCATAGGTCACAAGATAATAGGGTTATCTTTGAAGTTCCCTTTACTTAGAACTTCATCACTATGTGTGGCTTCCTGTTGGACATCAATACTTAATTACTGATGTGGGAGAAGGAACTTCAGTTGTGCTATAAATTCATGTCTCATAAGGGTGAAGGGAAGAAGATACCAAGTTTCCATAAGTATTACTAGCTCAGATTCAATCTCAGAGTTTTTTTAACCATATAGTAGAAAGACAAATAGGTATAAATCCTGCTGCTTGGATAGTAGGTCATGCTCTAATATCTTTTGTGGTGAATGTAAGCAATTACATGCCAGGCAATGCCATTCAGGGAAGTGTCCCATTTTCTTAGGTACTGAATGTCTGTATTATGATACCTGCCTGACTGGATTTTGAGAGAGACTGAGGTACTGGCTAAAATAAATAAATTGGAGAGCAGCACAAAAATATGAAACAAGAAAATGTTAACTGTCAAATAATTGTTTCAAGGTAATTTTTTTTTTTCCACTATTCTTATCAGGTCATTAGAGTATTTTTCATGTACTCTGTTTTTTCTCTTCTAAAATAAATTAAGACTTAGTGCTTCATGGTGGTATCTCTCAGTATAAGCGTTTTTCTGGGCGTTTTCATTTGCATGTGTAGATGACAAGCTTCAATTTACCTGTCCTTTCTCTTTTGTATGGGAAAGGATGTACATTTCTCTCAATGCCAATCAAAAAATGTCCACTTCTTCAGAATAGTTTCTAAGGTTTTTTTTTAAGAACTAGAGGATTAGTGTGGGATGGTAACAATAGGCTTCTTTGCTGCTGTGAAAGTGAAATTTTACTTTGTTCTTAATTGCTTCTGAAGTGACTTTGAGAAGTGTCTTGGTGGGAATTTGAACTATCTACTCGACATTAAATTTATTTCGTTTTTAGTATATTGGCATGTGACTTTCAGCAGTTAGTAAATTACATGCCTCAGACGGCGAGCTTAACAAAAACAGAGTATCAAAAACTACTGTTTAACAGATAAAAATATTTGATACTATCCAGATAGGCCCTCTAGTTGCTAAGTGGTATGAATAATACTGGAATATGCTTCATTCTCAGATTTTCCAGAAATTATATGTGCTGTTTCCCTGCAGGCTTGTATTTGTCTCTGCCTAGCAGCCTAACAAAGAAAAGAGTAATTTTAAGAGGATACAATAGAGCATCCTTTCTTTCTATTGAAAGATTCACTCTTATGCTTAGATTCTTAACAAACTGTCTTACAAAGAAAATTGTGTGTTGTGGTATAAACTGTGGTAAGGGCAGATGTTATTTAGCCTAAATGTACCCAAAAAAATTGCTTGAGCATATGCCTCTCTGTTTTAAGTTAAGATTCTAACCCCAAAGGCGAGTGTTGATTTTTTTTTTTTTTTTTTTTGTAAACTTAAATTCTTTTTTGGTATCATGGAAAACTTCCAACAGATCTTACTTGCAACAAGAACTTGAAGACAGGATGTCTCTGTTCCAAAGAATATCTTTTATTCTGCTGATGGCTACTGGTGATTCATTGACAGTTGTATGTGCAAAACATGGACCGACTTCACAAGACATTTCTTCTTTCTCCTCCTTATCACTGAGACTTTCCCCCATAAGTTTTCTTTCCCTTCCTTAACTCTTTCAGCTTTTTCCAAGCTCTTCTCCTTACAAGAAGTTAAGATTTTCCAGAGCTATCCGTCTCTAACCTCCATATGGCTAGACACTGACTAGATGGAAAAGAAAACACTGAAAACCACATGAAATACAAATGAAGGAAGTGTAATTAGATGTTTTTCCAAAAAAGAGTAGGTAGAACAGTTGATGATAGCACCTAAAGCCACTATGTCAAGCCAATATGGTTTCCGCTTGGCTGGTACAAYAAGCAAAAAATAAACATAAGTATTTTGGAATATAAATCAGGAAAGGACTTTTCAAGAAAAATGGGAAATAATTGTGAAATTTGCATACACTGAACAATCACCGGAGCTTTTCCATCTTTCAAGTTTCTCTCCCAGCTATTCCTTTTTCATTTTTTGCACCTTCTTCATGTCTTCATTCGAAGGAATTCATTTTAAGTCTGGTCTGATCTCTCTTCCTAGCCAGGGCTGTTTTATTGTGGATTGTAGATTCCACAGATAACTTTGAGGAGGCCATTTACTCTTGCTGCTTCTGTCTGAAACTGAACAGGGTCTTGTAATCAATCTCTGGGTCTTGTAATGATTTACCATGTGTAAAAGGTGGCTTGCTAGATAGTTTCAGAAAAAGTGGCAAAATAATGAGTCAAAGTTTTAGCTTCTGTTTGACTAGCTCTTAGGTATCAAAAGATCTTTGTGAAATTCAGGGCAAAAAAATACTAAATGTGATACTAGCAACACAGTTTGTTCAGCTGTCCTAAAAGAGAGTTTGAAACAGCATGACCTCTAATGTCTCCTTTGTATAACCCCAGTGACAAGAGATTTGCTATGAGAAATGGAACAAGATTAATAATTAATACATTTGCTAGTGTYTGAAATAGTGACACAAGGTTGGCTTAAGACACATGTTTTTTTAATGAGGTTGGAAAACAGCTGCTTTCTCCAAGCAACAGACAGTTCAGACCTTTGTACTCTGAAAAAAGAAGTGAAGGTAAAATGTTTTGGTCACTTTTTTTTTTTTTTTTTTCTCCCCAGAACATTAACAGAGATCAGTAACCACATATAAGTGATGTGAGGAAGATTTGTTTTAAAAAAATGAGAAAATGGGGAGGAAGGCTAAACTGGTGCAAGACAACATATGCACTCTACCCAGGCTAGCTGAAATATGAAGCATTTATAGACGTTTTTCTTGGTAGGAAGCAAAATGTTTCCTACTCTGTTACTGTCAGTGTGGTAATTAGGGGTACGGCGTTTCTATGACTCCTCTGGACTTCATTATGCTAAAGAATGRAAAGCCTAATTTTTTGCAACAGTCCCCACCCACACACATAACTATGTGCAATATAGTTGCAAAGAAAGCACCCTCTGTTGAAGTAGAAGCAGCTTTATTATGTATAAGTAATTGCATTCATCTTCCTTGACCTTTCATCTTTCTGAAAGTTATCCATGTTCCTGAGTGCTACTAGGTATCAGACTTGTGTTTTTATTACTAATATTTACTAGGAARGGTATTTTTAAGAATTAGTAGCGATGAAGTAAGCCAAACCTTCTGTTAGAATCGTCAATGGTATATTAATTATCAAATATATTAGAGTTCATGTGCAGAATTAGTCAGAAAATAATGCTTCAATAAATATGATCTTCCCAACTTACATGCAAATTGAAGCTTTGCCTTCCTGCTCAGAATTGTTCCAAATGAATTTGTGGCCATACACTGGTATGTTCCAATATCCTSTTTTTTATGTGGGTTATTGATTGCCAGGCTGCCAACCTGTAGTGATAACTCATGGTAAGATCAATATCTGTGCCATTTTGCTTCCACCTTTGAGGAGGAAAAAAATCAAATTATGCTTATAATTTACAGATTCTATTCATATTTATCTTAAACAGCATTCTGTAGCATACCTGTAACAATAAAATTGTAGTTAAATATCATTAAATCATACCATTTTTCTCACAAGACYGCTTCTTATATCAATCTTAATGATATCAATAATTCTGTTCTTTGAAAAATCTTTACTGCTTWTATGCTAGTCACCACTGTTCATCTAGATGTCTACAAAAAGTAATTATAACTTATTCATACAAACTGAGTTATCCATCCAGTTGGGAGTATGGGATATGTCTTGACTTTAGCTACCCTGATTTTTTATAATACAAATAGTACCTGAATGTATTTTACACTCCTTGCAAATTATATCATAAATTTGGTTACACAAATGATTTGAAGATAAAAGCCAGGAAGGATTACATTTAAAAGGACAGAAGAAATCAGAGGGAGAAGTACTTATGTAGCAAGTTCGAGACTGATAATTAGAATGGTGCTGTTTTAAAGCRTTATTTATCTCTGTCACTTCATTAAGCAGAAAATGGATTGTGTCTGCAACATTTTGCAACTATTTTTAAATGTCAAAATAAAATCTATATTTAAAGAAAATAAATATTTATTTCAAAAAGGGAAATTCTTGTGGCTTTAACGGTAGTCACATAAGGACCGAGTCTACATTACCCACATRAAGGCCCAAAAAAGCATAAAGTTCCTCGGTTACTGATGTCTGCAGTCACTGAGTTTGTTGATGTCATAGGTCAGGATGTAAATAATCCTAGCAGTGCATGACCAGATATKTTCTTCTCTTAGAGATCTCTTCAGCCTGTGTGATGACCTAAATCAGTGCGATTGTTGACTGCATTCACAGACSACAAAAGAATTACTCCTGCCTCACTTTGTCTTTGCAGAAAGGTTTATGGGAGTCCTCTAAACAAGAATTGTCCTCCTTGTAATTATCTRAAGGATCATAATATAACATAAAGTTTCTTTATCTTTGCAGAGATAAACTTACTGACAGTGGCAGCAGTATAGCAGTCCACTTTCTACAGTGAACACCTTGAAGCAAACTTTCATTGTAACTAATCCTAGAAAATGCTAACTTAAATCAGTGTAAACTGATGTAAACCTGGTGAGGGCTAAAAGGCTAGTTGATACCAGGCATTAAAATTTTACTGTTGTCTGTGTAACCAGACTGTTTTCCACAGGAGGATCTGAGTATCTCACATTTCTGTGTGTAGCTRTGCTTTACTCATGACACCTGAGAGAGAGAACTTTTGCTATGCAATTTGACTSTATAGACAGCTGTTCTTTTGGAGAAGTTTTTCAGACTGGTGAAAAGTAGTCTGTGCTCCAAGAGGAATCTCAGGAAACTTATCCAGAGAATGATCCTGGCCTTTTAAGTGGAAGCTTTTTTTTTTAAGTTGAGAAATGATTGATTAMAATATGAAATTGAATTCTGTGAAAAAAAATTAATAACATTAACTAATTTTCCTGGGTCTGCCATTCTTTACCTCCTTTATATTAAGAAACCTACAATAAGAAATCTAAATGCAACTGTGGACTACTAACATTTTCTAGCTACCAATTGCAGCTGATTTTTTTTGTCATTGAGTACCTCTGCGTGCTTCATTTTCTATGTTTTCCTGTGGTTGGTCAAAGTTTTGKGTTTTTGTGTTTTATTTTATTTTCCCTAGACTAGCAGCATTTTAGCTGCTGCCCATCCATGAGCCTTTTCTAAGACGTAGTAGTAGTATGTAGTGGTCAGGATTTTGACATACTTCATGATTTACATACAGAGCATGTTCTCTGGACCTTGCAGGTTTTTTAATATAAGATATTCTTGTATTTGGTTTGCCAGTTCTCTTTTAATTTCAGAATCAKTCACTGAAATAACCACTGTCATCATTACACGGCTCCCAATTAAGCTCTATAAGTCTTTTTCAAAACAAATGCAAAGTTGTTGGCTTATTTACAGCAMATAATTCTTCACAATATCCTCATAATCATTTTAATCACTATGATACAGTGATTATTAAACTCTGCATATAGATCAGGTGTTYATCTCCTGGTGTGGTCTTTTTCCTCACTAATACATTTATTTCAGTGAAGAAAGAGGATTAATGAAGTGTTTTGCAGTATATTATTTAATACACAAGAACCATGGAAGGACTATTTTAAGAAAATAATTAGGGATGGGAAGGGATGGACTCATATTTTCCTGAACTTTTACATACAACCACTGGAAAATAGTTCTCATCAATTACAGAAAATACATCCTGGATTGATCATTTCAGAATCTTAACTACTACCTTTTTTTTTTTTAAAAAAAAAGAAAAACCCTTATGTTTCGAATATATGCTGCATTCTGTAGTTCTCTAAAAAAGTAAGACTTCTTAAATAATACTRATATATCCAGACTTAAAGCAACTATGCGTTTTATGAATTCATGGACAGGTTCATGTTCCTTTTTAAAATCCAACTTTTTATAGAATATCATAAAATTTCCCCTGTAAATTCTTTATTAAGTTAAAGACTTAAAGAGCATATATTRGTGCCCCCTGTCTCAATGTAAAGATCTCAAATGATAGATAGTATATTCTGTCTCTTGTTATTTCTGAAATTMTTTCATTGCCAACCAAATATTATGCAATCAAATTTACCAGTGTTCTTCCAAGYCACTGAATTGTGTTAAGTCTTTGATGTTGGACTTACTGAATGCTTCCTTCTTGTGTAGACTGCAATTAAAMCTTTTCAGATTCATTTATAGGAGGATAAACTTGTAACAGATGATGGTTGCCTCACATTTGTATTACTTAATCAACACTTGTSATTCAATTAATTCTTGTCTCCAAGCAGTTAAAAAAGAGGAGTTTYTTCTGACTGTAAATCTGCATGGTTGCTTTATACTGATCCATAAAAGGAAGAATCTAAATCAGACATACATTGAGGGGAAAATCTMCTCTTGATAGAGTAGTCTTCATGGGCATTGTAATGTTTAGGAGAACAACCATTGTTAAGCTAGGAGAAATATTTATCTATGGCTGACTGACACTTGGGAAGCACTCCCTCCCCATAAACAGCAAGGAAAAAAAGTCCAACCTGATCCTTTCAAGAAAAATTGTCTCTGTTAAAAATAAGGGAGAGACAAGCACAGCAGGAAGCCAAGAGAGATCACTAAGAATTTAATAAGGAAAAATTCTCCTGTGTGGGCTTAAGACTCTGTTTTCCYTCATTTTCTAACAGAGGAGAATTTCTAGAATAAGCCAGCACATCTGAGGTTCTAGTAGTAAGAGTTTCCTCTCCTAGACAGGAATATGTGAAGTGAGACAGAAACCAGTATCAACTACACATGCCAATTTTAACCCCCACATTATCTTGCAGAGTGCCAAAATATCTCACTTCTAGAACTGCAGTGCTTTATTTCAATGAGCTTTGGTAAAGTTGCAATTTCCTTTCCTTATCTTYCATCCTACTCTAATCTTTGCTTATTCATAGACCTTACCAGCATCTTCCGCAAGAGTCCCTTATCCCTCTTGGAAGAGTTATCTTGGAATTGTGCCTCTTCCTAATACAACCCAACTCATTACCCACATATTTTACATGCATTTCTTAGCTGTGCAACTTAGAGCATCTGCATGATTAGTTAAGTCTTGGTAATTAAAAGTWAATCTTAGTTTTCATAAAAAAGAGATGTACAATGTATATGCATGTATGATCCTGTGATTTACTCCCTCAGGGAGTGTAGCTAAAATGTAATAGGTATATTTTAAATCTCTGTTAATTCTTCAAAAGTAATTATTATTAAAAGGACAAAAAAAAAAGCTGAATGACATTTTAGTTTTGCTTCCCTTATGAAATAGAATCTGCAGAGAGGATTTTAGGGAACAAGTACAATGAAGAAGTGTTGTCCTTGGTTCTTCAAGGCTATGAATAAAAGAAGTGTATTTTGACTGCACTTGGAATATTCTATAATATCCCTCTGTGAAAGTTTATGTGCCTTTCATCTTAATCAAGAGGAGCTGAAGGCTGCCCCAGTTTACACACACCATTGAAATGTCAGCTTTTACCAACAGGTGTTAGTGAGTGCAGAGATGAGATACCTAGTGCCCTTTCCTCCTCCTTTCTGTCCTTTCATTTCTTGACTTACCCTATTCTCCTCAGTGCCCTGTCTTATTCATTCAGTTTATTCAAATATAAGCTTTTACAGTTTACAGAGGAACACATGTAAATGGATATGAATGAATGGATGGATGGATGGATGAACTGGAAAGACTTGAAATTAATGAAATGATGCAAGGGATCACACACATGTAATAGTTGAGATTGACAGATGCCACTGGAGATGATCTAAGCTAACCGCCTATTGAAGCATAGCTACCTGGAGCAGATTTCCCAGGACAGTGTCCAGATGGATTTTGAGTATCTCCAGGTATTGATATGGCACAGCCTCTCTGGGCAACCTGTTCCATTGCTCATCCTCATAGGAAAAAATTTTTTCTTAYATTCAGAATGAACTTCCTGTGTTTCACTTTGTGCTTATTTGTGCCCATTGCCTCACTGGGCAYCACTRAGAAGAGTCTGGCTCTGACATCTTTACATCTTCCCTTCTGATATTTACACACATACATAAGGTAAGATGTCTAGCAAGACTGCTTTTCTTTTTCCATTTTTCACTGCTGTTTGRTGAGTTGGGAAGTAATATTGCAGGTTTTATAATACTTGCAATGATGTCATTTTTTATATGTGTGAATTTCCATAACAGTARAAGAGAAGAATATTTTCAGATATTCTTCTATATTCTTCAGATTTGATTTACTTAGATAGCTTTTTAGCTTTTCACTCCACTTTTTCCCCTTTTTGCCTAGATTTCTGATGACCAGACTTCAAATAATGTGATAACATAACCATATCATTATATATATATATGCTTCTTGAAGTAAGAGATTTGAATATGAAACTATTTCATTTTTCAATGCAATAGACTGCATTTGTGTGGAGGGCACATACAGGTTATCTTACACYGTACCTGAACTGACCAGGCCTTAATGTCAAGATCTCCTCCACGCTGCCATCAATGACAATCTGCCCCATAGGCAAAAATTCCATATTTTCTGGAAGTAAACTAATTTGAGGTCTTTCTATGAGAGGCCTGAGGTTGTCCTCCTTTCTTTCTCAAGAACAGATAGAGATCCCTCAGGATAGAGAGGCCTGAGAAACATAAATGCTCYAAAACACTGACGATGTGAGTTTTTTTCCCCAGGACTGTTAGTTGGAAGCATTTGGAGGTGACCATGTGAGTGTTGCTGCTGCTGACAAGTAGTGTGGAATAGCAACAAACCTGTCTACAAAGCATAGCTACTGGTGTTTTGGCCACGTGTGCTCACCATATTAACGTATCTTACTGTGTACTACTGATTAAAAACAATTAAAACATTTACAGTGAGACAGCACTTTCCAAAAGTTCAYTTCACCTGTAGTATGGGAGAGGATATCCTTTTGCTGTACAATTCAGTAGTATTTCTGGATTTGMTGAGTTTATAGAATAAGTAGTATCATGTGGCTCTTGTATAAAAATAGGACCATGTAGAGTATCTTCCCCTGTGAAAGAAAAACAGTAGTTTAGGATTAGATATCTACAGTGGGTCCTTGCACATAAAAATGTTCTTTTGTGTCCTTTACTTTTGGTCAAAAGTTAAAGTCGGTTATTATGTTCTGCAAAGAATCCACCTCCAGACATTTTATTATTAAGGAGGRAATATTTCTGACTGATTGATAATAAAATCACATACCCCAAGTGTTCGTGATATATTTGACAAATGACAGTGAAGACTAGTTTCTTTGCATGTCTCATGAAAATTATATGACCATCTATTAAATCCTTCCCTTCTCCCCTCATACTTGTGCTTTAGATTGTGACTGGAAGCAGAGAAGGACAGAATTGTGATGTTTTGTGGTTTATGGTTTGTACTCGTGTGGTAAAGATAATGTGTCAGTCTTCATATCACACTGAAAGACAGGCAGGTCCCTGGGTGAGCCCAACTCTGGGCATTTCRGACAACAGCTCAGTTTTCTCTATGGTGTATTAGACTGTACTGTRTGAGAGAACAGATCAGCAAATGGCTTCTGAGCAGTGTGGTGCATAATGGTGTGATTTTTCTCCTTTACTGGAGCAAAAAATCCTCAGAACTGTAGAGTGAAGTGAGACCTTTTTATTCCCTCAGAGCATTAATAAGTTCTTCCAGGGAAACTTTTGTGGAGATGAAGTTATTTGCTTACAGCTATAATCTAAAATTAGTGACAGAACAGAGGAATGAGTCCAGATCTTTGAACACAGCTTAGCTACTGGGCCATTCTTCAGTTCTCAGGTATTWTGCATGAATCCAAGAGACTCAGAAGGCTTGCAGTGCACTTTCATATCTATTTGTACACTACACTACATAACCTTCAAAATTCCACAGAATCTGTGCAGCTGAGAGTGAATTCTCCTGAGCAGTATCTGTGAGAAATAGCCTTCAAGAGAATCGGAGTAAAATTCAAAGTAGCAGTCAAAAAAGATTAATTTGTTTTATACCACAATAGCTGTTTGGGTAGACATGTCTTATTTTTAAGACTATAACTCTTGTTATAAGGGAAGTGGAATGGACRTATATACATTGGTTATCCTAGAATGAAAAAAATGCATCCACTCACTTCAGGGTGTAAAGCTAGTATGTTATAAAAATAAGTCAGGCTAGTAAAACAGCTGAGATGAGCTAGTAGTTTGAAAGTAATATTAAACTTGTCTGAACATTCTATGTGGTAAGAGACATAATAGACCATAAAATGCAGTAAATCAAATAAAAAAGTATCAGTTTCATAAGTTTTTTGTTCCACTGAACTATTCCAGCTCTTYGTGAAGTAGGTTCAAATATTTTTTGACTTATCCATAACTAGTGGACATAGATGTACATCTCAGAAAATATGAAGCAAACAATGAAAGAAGCATCATCTCAAATACAAGACATACAATTCAAGACATACTATTGTCTTGCTATTTGCCTTTGGTGGAGGTACCTAAAAATAAAGAAAAGCATGTGTTTCAGATGTTAGCTCTTTCTAGAGCTTTAATTCTTTTTTTTTCTTTTTTTTTTTTATATTTTCTAGTTCTGACAGAGGTCTTTAGTCATACAGGAAGACGCCACAAGAAAAATAAATAGCTCATATCTTGCGGTGCCAACAGTCTGATCAGAAAGATTACACATTTTCCAATACTGACTCAAGACACCCAAAATTGATTTTCCTGTTTTTCATGCTTTCAATTTTATTTCTATTAAAATAATACCTTTTTAGAAATTGCAAAACCAGATTTTCTGGATGCAGTAATATTTCCTGTTCTGTAACTTTGGGTAGAGAAACAGATCTGGCACATCTAGGAAAGCAGATACTGCTGRAATAGGTCAAATGATTGTAAAGTAAAATAAATGTTTTCCTCCTGCTTGTGGAAGTCTTTCACATTGTGTGGAAGATTTCACATTGTGGAGAAGGTAATTTGTTTGGCTTACCATATGTAGAAAGACAAAACCACTGTCAGAGACTACAGTTGAACATAGATAAATAATTTTTATCTCTTCATTTTGCTCTTGTATTTTGACTCTCTTGCCAAATTTTGAGGCTTCTCTTCCCACTGTTGCTACAAATGATCCTATGACTTGTCTTTCCTTAGGTAGGAGTTATTCTTGCCTACCATGTTAATTTTCTAAGCACAATGATCATTCTTATTACCGTCCTAAGCTGAAAGCAACCAAGTAAGTTAGGAAAAATGCTCCATTTCCAAAATTGATATAGCTGTGTGGGTCTGGAATTAACAGTGGTGAGCTACCTAACATAAAAATGCCTCRTTTAGCTGATGTAAATAAAAGAATGGAAATACTTTTGTAAATCTGGGTTGCTGATTTAAATTTCCATTAGCAGTTCTAAGTGGGATTTAGACTCATTTGTCATTTACAGACTTTTCAACTTTTTATATTTTCAGTGTCTTTAATACCACATTATGTCAAAAGTGGACATAGGAACTTACATGTACTCTAATGTCTCCTTTATTGCAGCCACATCATAAAGATGCTGTCTCTGACTTTTAGTAAAAATGGATTTATGCTGTCATTTTGTTGTCTTTAATATCCTTTCTWACAGCAGGATCTGCATCAGAGGATGCTACCAAATTTGTGAGAAATGGTGTGTACTTTTTAAATCAGTTTTGTACTGTGAGTCTATGTGTTATTTATACAAAAGGTCAGACTGGTCACTTCTAATTTCCTGATGCTTCCTTTTACATTTCTTATAGAAACTGGTGATACATTCCCCATCTTCTCCAGATTCCCTACCACTCACTATTATTTCTCCAGAGATACATATGTTTGCTTTTGTTAAGATTTAAGGAATTAACAATTTTTTAATTTATTGGAATATAAATATTTAATTATATTTATGTTTTATATTCTTAAAACTTGGGTGTGAGTTCTTAGCATGATGTTTGAAAGCAGACATAGATGCTAATTATGAAATGTTTTCTATGAAATTAAAATGTATTTCTTTGTGTTACCAAATCAGTTTGATCTCAGTAAAGACTGTAATCAGTCTGAAAATCTAAATCTGGACTGTAAAAGAGAAATAACATTCCCTTTTTCATTATATGATATTGTCTTCAGCCAAAATGAATATTAACACTGCCAGTGGTAGTGAGTTCCTAATGAATCTTTCTTAATGTGCATAAGATAGAGCCTCATATCCTATCCTAAACATTAATATGACTTTATGGGCCAAAGATGACACCTGATTAAGAGGCCTCTTTTAAATCAGTATAATAGTAAAAYACTGTCACTATTTGCAGAAAGTTAGAGCAGGTGACTTAGAGACTTCTACCTTTTAATGATACCATTAGTAGAAAAAATATGAAAAACACAAGTACYTTCAAAATCTGTGTAATTGTCTTTRCAACCRAGAACCTCAGTGAGTTTTAATTGGAAGAAAGGGAATTTTGTGGACTATTTTTAATTTAAGTTTTTACATATGAGTGAAGTTTTTCCTTCAAAAACATTACGGCTTTTGATTTAATCTTGCCAGAACCAGGACAGAATGATTATTTTCTTCAACTGGAAACTGAATTAGGTATCTGAAGGATGAAAATGAGTATGACTGAGGTGAGCAGAAAGGTAATGGATGGGACAGTGTTGATTTACTACAGGAAACAGGAAAGCACAAACATAACACATGTCAATGAAAGAGACAATGGGAAAAAAAAAGTGAGAAGGATAAAAGGGGCATAAAGCCATTCTGGAAAGAGAAAAAAACTTGTCAKTAGTACTGGCAATAGGAGGCAAACCTGCTGTCTATCTCAAAGATGTTCAGTTTGCCATCCGAGTGTGAACCATGAAATTTATTTACAGAGAAAGGAAAATTAAAAGAGTTTTTATAGGTTTGAAGAGCAGAGGCAACCTAAAACTTGTAGGATCTCACAGCAGGTCTTCAACTTTCATTTGTTTTCTCCTTTCACACTTAGATGTACAGAACTTTAGGGACACTGGTCTCCTTTGACATTTCAGTTTCTAGTAAAAGAGTCAAATTGGGATTAGTGTTGAAACTTCACAGTGTCTCTGACAGACACTGGTATCAGAAAGGCACTTAGCTATCTCTGATGTAGTGTGAAAAATAAACATGTAGGAGACATGTAGGGTGAAGTATCAACCCTGATGAAGTCACAAACACTGTTCATAATGAATTGAAGCTTGGAGCTGTACCCCCTATTTTCTGTACAAAGCTATCTGTAATACAACACTCAACAGAGCAAGACATCTCCTTAATTCAACATATCTTGTCMGCAGACTAGCAATACCTCCTCCCCAGAGTCTCGAAAAGTGAATGGAGATACTGGATGCAAGGAGATGGAGCTGTGAGCCTGTGATCCATTGGCAGCAGCCTTGGAGCAATCTGCCCAAGCATCTGCATTACTCCAGTCTTCTCCTGCCTTTCTGTAGGGCTCTGAGCTTGGGTTTAGCTGGATCTGAGAGGCACATTCTAGTTTTGATTTTATAGTCCATACTGCTTAACACTGGGATAGTTAAAGCTCCCTGAGCCTGGGAAAAKGTTACAGATTTAAATAATGAGTATCTTCAACAAGGACAGTTCTGTGTCCTCGAAACTTTATTCCTTGAAAAACTGTCCAACTACTCCATATTTTTCCTAATATTTCAGTATTTTTCCTATTGTTTATACAAAACACAATGTTTTTAGTAAATCATTAAATTTAGATTTAGCTTTTAGGGTGATCAGAGGTGCTGTGTCTTGAGTAACACAATTAAGGTAGGTTCTACAACCTACCTTAACTAACTTCTCATGAAGTACTTTGTTATGGAAACGAATGATACATATGTAAGATGCTACTTTAGATATTAACACAGCATCTGTTAGTGTAGCCAAAATCTAGCACATAAAATCGGAGTGTAACATATCACAGGAAATAATTGAGTGAACATAGTGCAAAATTATCAGAATTTTGAATTAAATATACATATCAATGAAAAGTATTGTCAAAATCTGACACTTAAGACATTTCTTACCAATTCTGTTGTGATAATAATTACTGCTTCATCACTTTGAGCTAGCATTGTGTGAAAATAATTGAATATCAATGAATATATTATACATCTGTTTTTTGGTCTACCAGATACACATTTTCTAATTTCAAAATAAGTAATTGTAAATCTCTAAATTCTAAAATGTGATGGAATATTTGCTTATAAGATGATAATGAGTTCCAAATAAAACTCTAACTTGTGGTTTACATGATAATGACTGTATTCAATAAAAAACTCTAATATTTCCTAAAGAATCCAATCTTCAGAAGCTCGAGTTGCAGAGTAGGAAAATTCCTAATAATTGATGTTCTCCTGATACTATTCAATGAAGYTTCAGTAATTTATACCTTTGGCTGCAGGTGAACAGAGATTTATGGACAATTCATTATGGAGATAGGTATAAAGATCCTATACCCTGAATAAGTATAGTGGCTATAAATACACAAATGTGTGAATGCTAACAATAACGTAATATTTTATAAAAAAAGAAGTTGTGTCTTGCAATGGCTAGTTACTCCTGTGCTGAGATTACTAATTGTGCATGACTTCACTGGTTTTGTGAAAGTATTTTCTGAAGGCTTTTGTGCTGTTGAGTGAGATGCAGACAAGATAAAGGAAGCCCTTTCATTTGTGCAGGTGATTTGTTTTATGTCGTGAACTTGGCCATGTCCTTCAGATACTGAACTATTGTGGAACAGACATCTAATTATGGAGACAAATATCCACAATGAAGTTAGAGGGATGTCTCTTTATGATGTATAGTAATCCCGACGTGTTCACTTCTCAATGAAATTTCATTAGTTTCTGTGTTACTAGGCAAGACGAATAAATAATAATGAACCTTTTCCAATCTACTGCACAACCATTTTGTTCTCTGTAATTTCAGTTATAAGTGAGACCCAGATTYGATGACAGATTCTGTTTGCTGCATTGTACTGTTATAATATTCATTTGGAACTGTTGCCAGACTGACTGAAGGCTTAATTCAATAATTTACAATACAGSAAAAGATAACAGCTATATCATTTAATATCCTGCCAGTTAAATAAATCCTGCATTTAGTTCCTGTATAACTTTTTTTTGTGTGTCTRTGTAAAATCTAATTGTCCTTTGCCATCTTAAAAGCATCAGGATTACTTAAGCTCCAATAATTTTTACATTTGCCAGTGTTGGTCAGCTCTGGATATTTGGGTGATGACACCAAAATTCCATTGTCACTATTGATAGATGCTCAGTAGAAAGGCAGAGAGAGAGGAAATATTTGCTTGAATTGATTCTATAACAATCTAGCAAGCTATACAATTCAGATTATGCCCCAAGAGAAAAAAAAATGTGAAAAATCTTACAACATTTAAGCACCATTTCATYTTTTAATCTTGCTTTGCAACTCAGGAGTTCTAGCCAGTGACTCTGTAGRTGGAAGGAGACAAAAGGAGAGTTCAAAGACTCCTCCTCTTAACTCTTGTCGCTCTTGTTTCCTCCCATCTTTGTGTTAGGATAAACTACATGACCAGTGCTAAGACTGAAATGGCTTCTGCCCCTCTGCTTCCTTTTCTAGGAGAAAAGCCATTAAAATCCTGGCTTTTAATGTCCAGGATAATTTTCACAAATCATTGCTATCTTTGATGTCACTTGTCTTCTTGCCTCATAGCAGAAAACTTGTGGAAACTGTTGGAAAAATAGTAGTCAAATATAACTGAATTCATGACAATGTTCTTTTTTTCTTCTTCATATAGTCCGGTGAGTATTGGATCAATCTTCCACAGAAATAAATATAAGCAATTGATTTTCCATTTTTTTCTGAAGTCTTCTCTGAATGTGCAGACATTGTGCTATGCAACATGTATTTATTCTGTTTTTATGTATGTGTATTTGTATGTAGAATATATGCATCCATCAAAGCAAATACACATACACATAGAGTTTAGTCCAGGAGGGAAAGATATTTGCTAAGAATGTCTCTTGCATCTTCTGTTCATATTAYCTCCATATTGCGTAATAAACGATAATTAGTTTACTAAATACTTGCTTGAAAAATGCAACAATTCTATGTACAATAGCTATTGAACATTGGTGGCAGATGCATTGTTTTTGGACAGATATTTACCAGCAAAAATCCAGCCAGATTGGAATGAAAATGAAATGGCGAAAAAGGCTTGTTTGTAAATAGCTTGAATATACTAGAGCAAACAACAATTCCTCCTTTTTGTCCAGAGGGCATGATTTTTAATTCACATTCATGTTCAGTAGAAAATGTGGTAATATGTAATAGCATTTTGGATTTCACAGTATTATGAGTCGTAGACCTTGTAGAAAGCTAGATACAATCACCATTCTAGGGGACTTCAGTTAGAGGTGGATGATTAAGCTCTTGACATTTTAAATACACTTTACTTGTTTGTTGTTAATAACTGAGGTTAAATGGCTGCTTCATAGATGTTCAGTTTCTCCACTGAGGCTTAAATTACGGACATGGATGTAACTACTCAGAATCTGTTGTAAGAATTGAAATCAGAAATGATTTTGTATATTTCTGGAAAGGTTAAAATTCCAGAATGATACTTATAAATATTTGAGATTGTAAAGCTCATGAGATAAAATAGTTTGGAGGGAACTTATTTTTGTAGCACAATGTTTACATCAAGGTAAAAATCTGTAGGACAGGAGTCTGATAAATTTCAGGATGCTACCCACTTCCCTATCCACAAGTATGTGGATAATGGAGAATTTGAGAATAAAATATTAGAAAATAAATCATCTCAAACAATTAAGCCAGTGTCAAATCAGACAAGATTAAAAAGATTTCCATTTTTTCATATATAGTTGGAAAGGAAAGCAAGAGATATTTATAACATTGTTAAACCCAAGAAGGTCCTCATTTTAGTTAATTTAGTCAGCTAGGATATTCTTGGGAAAAATAGCCTATTGACTGATTTATGTAGGCTTATCATCATAGTATCTGGGCTCAAAGCAAAATATGGTCCTTCCTGACCTAAAAATCAGGTATAACCAATTGCAAAATTATTTTTTTCAGCCAGACAGGAAGCTGAAGGGTRGAGCAGAAATGTCTCCTTTGGTTCTCTCTTTGCCTTTTGCCTATGGAAATAGAGAATTGCTTTGTGGTATGTTGAACACTTCCATGCTCCAGAGGGATTTGGCTTGATCTTGTCCCTTATCCTGAACAAAAAAAATCATTCCCATTCAGCTCTGGGTTAGGCTGGGTTATGTGCTGCTTGTGCTTTCACACTGTTCTGTAGGTGTTTGCTTTTGGCTGACGGCCATGCAGTAGGTTTGGTGAACCTTTATTCCAAGCCAATAGGGCTGTTTTAATGTTATGTTCTTTCTTGCATGGCATCATCTGCAGATCTGGGTCAGACTTAGAATATTTATGTTTAATTATTATTTTGGCATTCCAGCAAAAAAAAAAAAAATCCTGACTATCGCAAGTAACAGAAGGGAAATAGTGCTTTAATATGTCTGTATCTCAGGAAAATCTGTTTGGGATTTCATGGAACATAGACCCAACACTGGGCACCTATTGCATTTCAGGAGCCTACTGAAAAAAAATGAGGTGCAATAGCTGCCCATGAAAGGGCATCATAATCCTTTACTGCAGAAAATATTAGGCAACCTAAATATAATTAGCATCATGTATTTTGTGATTGTGTCAAGCACTGAAAGCTCCCAGGCACTTTTAAAATAAATAGAATAAACATAGATAAATTAAACTGAACTCTTTTAAATATCACCAACTAAGATCTGCTTTATTACTAGCAATTAAACAGTAAAAGTCAAAACACAAGCTATCATTATCACTCATTGATTAAAAACCAGTTAGAACATTGCATTTCCAACTAACCTACCACATTGCTCGTTAGGCATTTCAGCATGAACAACAGCACAATATTTCAAAAATAATTAGGAACACAGCATAAACGATCAGTGCTAATGTTCTCGAATAAAATTGCCAAAGCAAATGATGATAGATCAGCCAAAAAACACTATTTGAAGCTGTTGTCTTTTTTGACTATTTAATATCTTCATGATGATCTTTCTCTGAGCAAACACARATGAAGTTAAAGTAGTTTCAGTAATGGTATCCTAAAATTTAGCAGAAACAACAAACATAACTTTGTATATGCTCATGTTAGRAAAGTACTTTTTATAGCATTTGAGTTACTCGGACAATATCTGTCTTTGCTTTAGAGAGACTAATATCAATATTTCCAATATATGTCAAGCTTGGAATCTCACTGTTAATTATTACTGTTCTGTTTCATTTAAATAAAAAAAAATGTTATTTATGATCTGTTTGCAAAAGCGTAACAGTATAAATAGCAAGAAAAATCCAGGAGTGGAGAAAAAAAATGCAGGCTGATAGTGAAGTGACTGTGACTATTGAAAGTCTTGGAGCAGAGATGAAAAGGGAAGAACTCTACAGATGATGCATTTGTGACCTCTGGAGAGTTTGTGAGCTGGGAATTATTTGAGTTTAAGTGTCACTGGTGATATCAGCAGGGTGAACAGCCTGAGGTGAACTGGTAAGGTGGAAAGACCTTTCATTTTATCATTAAAGGAGTCCTTTTCCTCTTCTCGTGTAAATGATGATAGGTATGCTCTTCATTTCAATATTATGCTGTTTATAAAACCTGTGGTGTAAAATACAGTTTCTCCTAGGAGTCCCTGTTTTTCTTCTTGTGGCACTAGCTGYCCTCACAGGCATTCACGTCACTTCTCTCCGTTGTCCACTCCTTCCCTTTCCTGCCACGGCAATGAGAAGAGGCTGACTTAATTTGAAATGTTCTACTTCAGTCATCCCTTTTGATTCTCACATTCTTAAAAGAAAGGGATGAAAATTAAAAAACAAACAAACATACAAACACAACAACTTCTCATGAAGGATTCTCACTAAGCTTCTCTAAATGGCTATACAGTTGAAAGGCAAATTCAATTACAGAAAATCTGACTAGGTAATTTTTTCTCATTTTATCAGGCAACTAAGGCAGAGTATATTTCTATGAATATTCTTTGCAACTTTGGTGATTTACATAGAAGAGGAAAATAAATGGAAAATTAGAGCGTAGAAAACTTTGCTGTCACTCCAGAAAAGAGCATATAGACTGTGGGATGTCACCTGGGGAATCTTTCTATGATTTGTCCTTTTGTATGTCATGTGCATGCATACATTTCCAGAGAGAAATAACTATACAGATTTTTTTTCCATAAGCAGATATGAAAAATCCTACATCTTTCTCTTGCCTGATCCATCTTTGTTGCCATTCATGCCTTTGTATGACATCCTTTTTATCTTCTCTGTTGCTTTCTTTATCTATATTTTCTATATTGTGATGATCTAGCAATTTTAAGAAATACAAATAATTTTTAAATGAATATATTTTTGTTTCCATCCTTATCTGGAAGCTATATTTGCCCTTTCTTGGTCATCCTTATTTTGCAAAACCAAGTTTTTCCAGACAGAATTTACACTGATCCTTCCATGCTACTATATTTAATGCTTAGTATGTGCTTTGGCGTTCTGTGCTTCCCCAGGATTTCATTTAAATTCATCCATATTCTTTCAAGAGCCCCAAAAAGCTACAAACTATGTTACAAACTTTCTTACCACCTGGAAACTTCTCAGGAATGGTACAGGAAGGAAAAACGAGTCCAAGCTTAGATCCTCATTATGCTTATCTTGTTATGCTTCTCTGTGCAATTTTGTGTAATTTCACTGCTTGGAATGGGAACAGAAATAGGGGTTGGGCAGTCTACATTCTGAATAGTCTGATGGGTGCTTAGTACAGGAACAATAGTGAAATACAGCAAAAACATTTCTTGTGTATTACCTTTCTATAATTGTTCACTAATCCAAGAATCACAAAAATGCTGTAATTCTGCAGAAATCTTGCATATTTATACTGCATATTTTTCCTAGCTACTGTAAGAACTGATAACAGGCTGCTAAATTACTGCTTAATAAACCACTAAATGAGTGCCATCTGAGATAACGGGGCATTAAATGACAACTATTCAGGGAAGTAGAAGTGCAAGAGGACTCTGCATTGAGGGAAATTGGATTAATCATTTCATCTATGTTAGTGGTGAAATCCAAACAGAAGTAGATAAAAAAAAATAAAGCTCYATTCTGTAATTTGTCAAAGAATGTCACTTAATGTGCAGGCTACTTCTCATCATGAGGAACTTCAGCAAAATGGGACATAATAGAATTACGAAGTTAATGTGAAGAATAAAATGTACTCATATACAAACACAGAAACTCAAAAACATGAAATAATATTAAAATATTATCAAAAGCCATCAAAAAAGCTAGAGCTGGTGGTAAATTTCAAAATGAAAAATAATRCACAAATGCTGTGTTGCAGTTGAATTCAGGCTCTTCATCCACTGATGTCAATGAGGTTTTGGTATTTAACTACCTGTCATTGCTATGACTGACCAAAATCAGTAGAAAGGCAATGTGAATGTGAAGTGTTCTTTTGTTTCAGTCTATATATCATAGTCTGGTGTCATCCATCTATAGGAAAGTTTGTCCCAAAAGGCTGAGAATATGTTTGCTTGACGTTAGTTGGAAAATTTTATCATCTTGACTGATGCTTAATATGTCTACTGGATAGTATCACCAGCAGACTTACAACAAGGTGTGTAAAGGACATATTTCTGTGGAATGACATAATCAATTGTAGAGACTCTTCTAATTTATCTAGATTTAGAGTACACAGATTTAAAGGAAAAAAAAAGCTGTCTCCTCTCCTCAATAATTGTATCCAACTTTATTTACAGCACATCTTGTTGTGATACATTTATTTTTTCCGTGTTTGTATTTTCACATGTGTCTCTGGTCTCTAAAACAGCATAGACATTACGAAATTCCAGTGATTTATTATTTAGGGCTACAGTAAACATTCCAATTTAGACTGATGAAAAACAGAGGKTTTTTTTTCTTATGAATTAGGTATCCACAGTGTGCYGTTTTCCATATTTGCATCTCTTCTGTGGAGTGCATCAACTGAGGTGAACRTRTCTAGGGGTTAAAGAAAACAAAATTTAAATGAGCTGTTTGAGGTGGAAAATGTAGATAAGCTTTGTTCCTCAGTGTTCCTTCACTGTAAATGTCTACATGCAGTGAAATGATCAATTGGTTGCACATTCACTTGTTATTCTTGCTAAGGGTTATGGACAAATGCTTGGTAGAAATTAATCTACCCTTTGGAATAAGTGACTTTCCACCCTACTAAGAGTTATATAGTATAGTATATAGTTTAAAAATTGACATTTAATTTGGGAAGGAATTAAATTTCAAATCTTAAAAATTTTCGGTCTGCTTTTGTCTTTTCTGGARGTATTTTAAAGTTTAGATATGGGAGACATATAATGCCATAATGCCAGCACCTTCTGTACCTCTCTAGAAGTTATTAATTTTGACAGCAGTGACCCAGCTCAACACTAAGTCATACTTAGACCTCTGGAGATTTGTCCAGAAGACAGTTTCCTCCTCAGCYTGCCTGGGAGAACTCTGCCAGTCTCAAAACAGGAACACAAGGCTAGCTCCAGGTGAGACATGGACCTCACTCTTCACGAGTAATTGAGAGTTTCTCAGTGGTTAGAGTGCTACCTTACCTTATGGAAAATCTGAGCTTCATTCTCAGCTAAATACTCTACCCTCTTCAAAAGCTGAGGTCTGAAATTTTTTTCTGGGAATGATAGCAGGTGGAAGCATTTGCTGTTGGTACAATTTTAACATTGCCTGATTAGAAATGAATTTTTGAACAGGACAGGGAAGAGGCAAGTAGGTCTTTTTAACATTCGTACTCTTGAGTATGTGGAAAAGATCTGAGTTTTATCCTCTGCTACTTTAGCATATTGGTCTTTTGCTTTTGGATTGTGGAAGCTCTTTGAAAAGGTAAATACCTCTTACTAGGTTTCCAAAATATATGAAGACAAATATGAAGTTGAAATCCAGATAAACTTCATGTTGATTCAGATTTTATAGTAAATGCTTATTTTGGATTTTAATAAGCATTTTGGATTTTTTTTGATTTTTAATAAGCATCCAAGAGTAATTATAAAAAAATAGTTTCTTGTTTACCTTCTGTACTTCAAATTTTTTTTTTCAAAGGAAATATTCTTCATCACTAGATCTCACAGTACAATTTAAATGTCATATAATTATTCTTAGAATGTCTAAAGACAAGATAGTGCTGTGACTGGTCAGTGGGCCTTGGAAGCCAGTGATAAAATTAGGTATAAAATCTATTACAATATAAAATCAGATTGATATAATGATATGATACTATGGAGGCATACTTTTATTCTTTTATATAGTTTTTTATATATTTTATATACTTTTTATACTTTTATTTGAAGGTAAATTCATGGAGTGCAAGTCTGCTCCCATATTAATTGTAGAATCACATAGAATTTGCTATGTTGTCAACTTATTTTCAGAAAAGAGTTAATTTAGTGGGGAAAAAAGTACACTAATTAGAAGATGACAAGTCACAGATGATAAGGTCATTTGTCAGGTGGACGTGTGTTTCAATACCTAGCATATATCTAGAAAATGCAGCATAAATGATTACATATTCTCTGGCCTGAAGCAAACTATACCTGCTTTGGAAAAATACAGATGTTTACAAGAARGGTACAGATAAAACTCCTTTATTTCCAGTACTTTCTGTAAAAAGTAGAATAAATCTAATTAGAAATAGTAGTTGGTGGTGTAGTGTTGCATTGTGATTTAAGGTGCWTTATATCATCAGTGATTTCATTAGGTTTACACATGAATGAAATAAGAATCTGCTCGATGCACAACAGGAGAAGATTYTATTAGGTTCAGCCGTGCAGTTTTGTTTTCATGTTGCCCTTTTTGGTGTACATTTTTATAAGCTGTATGAAGAAAATTAATCAGCAAAAACTATTTTGTATAAGTCTATGAAGTGTAATGAAGATGTTATTAAAGGATGAAGAAATTGTGTTCCATAGATCAATCTTGTTCTGGTGAGACGCCCATTGAACCACATAAGTCAAAGTTTGTGTAGGTTTTCCTTCTGAAATACACAGATATTTACCAGGGTGGGTCAGGGCAAATTTTGTTAGATGCAGAATATGCTGGGGTTTGGAAGGAATGTCAACTTGAATGTCTGTTGGGGCAGTCAAGCCACATAAACAAATATCCGTCCAAGAGCATACAGCAATTCAACAAAGGGGAAGACAATTCCAATGGACAGTGGTTTTTTATGATTTTGTAACATGCTCACATTTTTTAGGTAATTTTCCCAAACAGTAATAAGCTTTGCATTCATTTTTAAGGAAACCCAATTTCAAAATACACCTTACACATGAGAACAATGCGTAAAAAACCCCAACCAGCAAAGCTCTGTGATGATGCAAAAGCACCTTAGCATCTGCCTATCTCAGAGTGTGTTTGTGTGTATGGATATTAATCTTTTTTTTTTTCCTTTTCCTAACAAGAAGYTGGAGTATAAAACTGAATAGGTTTTTCAAAATGGGTTACACTGAATGTGGTCGCAAGCATTCTTCAGGAATGCCAAATAGGTACAAACACTGTGAATTCCAAGAAGTTTTCAGTGTTAATTTCTGCTCTACAAGAAACACACACACATAAACAGCAATCAATAGTCATTAAATGAAAAAGAAGTAGCAAATCAATACTCGAGACATTTTATTTCCAAGTTTCTGCAAACAGTGGAATGGGTGATCGGTCTGTCATTATATGTAAGTAGCAGACATTGTTATAGTTCTTAAAAGTGAGTGAGCAAGGAGTGGACTGGAGTCAGTGTGTGTAGTGCTGCTGGATGGTAATATTAAATCACGTGAAAATTAGACTGCTGTGTTTCCATTAATTTTGTAAAATAGGTTTAGTCATATTTTTGCATTTCTAAAGTTTCTGAACACAGACTAAATGCCTCTCATTTTTAGTAGCTCTTCTCAATATTTTTCCACTAGTGAAAAGTTACAGACTACCTCTCTGTTTCTCTTCATCTCATGTAGTGCAGGTCTGTCRTTCTGATCAAACTGAGCATAGTGGTTTAAATTGCTGGTGGTTTAATTCAGGCACATGGGTGAAATTATAAAGAGAAAGGATTAGATCATTAAATATGAGGACACTGCCTTCTGTTACTGTCTAATTACCTTAACAGTATGCTGGACTAAGACGCAACATTCTGAGCTTTGAAATAGGAGATGTCAGAATAAAGATTAGGATTTTTAATTTATCTTTTATATCTTAACATACGAGATTCTAATATTTGCCTGTAGCATTTGTAAATGGGGAACCCTACTCTAATAGTGAAAAGAAAAAGGAAAACTTACTTGAAGCACCCAAGAAAATAAGATGGTAGCTTCAGATGACATATGCAAAATCATTTCTTAAAAGTTCGKCTGGTTATAGAAGTGAAAGATCAAATACAGGCAGTGGATCTAGACTTATTTCTAATGGTCTTTAGGCATGAGCCAAATCTTAAAAGACTATAGGTCAAGAGAAAAGTCCTTTGCAATGTGGGAGGTTACAACAAATATACAATTTCACTTTACTCTGTGCTTATATGAAAATAAGGAGTTTTCAGACAACTTTTTTATTTGTTGAAAAATACTTATTCAGGAAAGCTGGAACTTCACACAGGATTCAGTTTGCATGTGAAAGAAAGATTACTGAGATCCACGATTAAAATTTCATGCAATTTTACCTCAAGTTATTGRCAACAGGTACAGTGGCTTCACCTCTGGAACAGGAAATAAAATTCATATTAAGTGTAAGAATTATATTTGTCTTGAAGACAGCGGTGTATATAACCAGTAACTTAGATGGAATTTTCTTTRGACTTGCTGCATACAAAAAAATGAAGAAAAATAAATTATTTCTGAAGTCTTGGAATGTTATTTTCCAAAGTTGATAACCCTTTCATACCAAGAGACAAAATGATCTCATATAAAACAGAAAGAAATCATGTAAAAAACTTGGACTACTATGAAGTAACTAACTGAAGAGATTAGGAAGTAGTAATTATTTAAATGACTGTATGAATCAGTTAGGATTTTTGGACTATAGAAGAGACTTAGTACAGCAGACTTATAGAAAACGTATAACTCCAGTAATGATTTCCTTGAATTCTGCCATGCTTCTGACATACTTTTTAAGAACTGTAAGTAATGTCTTTCTGACAGTTAAATCAATACACCCTAAAATTTAAAAGTGTATTGACCCTCAAACAAGCATCTGAATCCAACCTCTTTTTCCACAGCATATTTTTGCACTTGAAGGAATCCAAAAAAGACAAGACAGTTTTCTTGGGCCTATAAGGAAGTGTAAGTTCTACAATGCTGAGCATACCAATGCTATATAATACTAAGTGACTAGTCGTTTCTTGTATTCAGCAGGTCAGTTTGATGTAATATGGGTATACTTGGAAAACATCTCAATAATATAATTCATGCCCCCCTCAATAGAAATTTTTTGGGAGATGGGTTTCTGATTGTCCTRTGTTTTAACACAAAGCTAAAGAAAATCTTACAAACTCATAACGCATAATAGGTGTCCTCTTCTGACATGTTCAGCATTGCCCTAATCCTTCCCTTTTGATAGCCAATGATAAGACCTCCACTGTAATCTCTGGAAGCATAAAAATAACAATGGTGAGTCTTTCTCAACRTCATACTAGCTAACTGTTACTAGTAATAGGCTGTCGCTTTTTTATTGGAATTATTATTGCTGTATTGACATTTCTTCCCACGTGTGCTTTATGTCGTAACTATCAGAGTAGCTGAAACCACAAACTCTTGTGAATAGATCCCTTTTGAAAKGGAGTAAGGAAGGAAAGAGTTATCTTAACTGTGCTTTGTAATATCCAGTTCATGTGGTCAGCAAGCAGCGTAAGAGGTTATATCCAGGCTTCCTGGTTACCTCTTTGGCATAAGAGGGTCCTCCTTTGTATCGCATTATAATGAAGAGGAATGCTCAGTTTTCTCACATATTGGTTTATTTTGCCTACTTTTGCCCTTAGGACAGTAACATGTTGTAGTTTTGATAAGGCAGGAAATGTAAATAGTAAAACTGTTTATTCTTGTTCTAAAAATTAAAGAGAGTGGGACCAATTCTGTGTAAGCCTTTCTAAAAATGAACAAGAGCTGAACAGGTCAATATCTATGACTGCCAATTCTCCAGTTTAAGGTGATAATTAGGATGATACTTCTCAAATGTGATGCAAAACTGAGTGATTAGAAAACGCCTTTTCCCTTTCTGTCTGTTGAATTTTTTGTCCATTTTGCAAGTGTTCTCATGACATTTCTGATAATTCTTTTCCTGCTAGCTGGGAAAGTGGTCTTGGCATTGTACCTAAGCACATATGCAGCATTTCTCTGAACTAGGTTTTACCTGGACTATTGCTGGCCCATATCAGACAAAGAAACAACTAGGACAGTTTAATCTAAGGTGAAAGGCAAACGTAGTACCAGAGGAAAATGAGAGTGGAAGTCTCTCCTGCAGCCTGCTTTAGCTGGGGCCATGGGTTACAGTGCTGGAGGAGCAGCTGGTACCATTAGGAAAGGACCTCTCTGAGCCAGCCTCTTCCGTAAGCTGCTGCAATCAAACCGTACACTCAGGGCATCCTCAGCTCTTCGGTGTGAATGAGAGGGAAGCTGTGGTGTAATTAGTAAAACCTTAGTGAGGTCTTTCTAAAAGCACAGAATGGGTAACGCTTATTAACATGAACCGGCGTAACTAAATAATTTCATAGCCTGTTCATCCCCACATTTCTTACTCCTGCATCTTGTAAATAGCCTAAAAACTTAGTTGYTTTGGCAATGATGGGGATATTGTCTTCCCACCATTCTGGGGCTCTTCATCACCCTTTTACCATACTTACTGCACATTCAGAGACATTATGTATTCTCCTTAGCTTTGTTTTACCGAAGTATGTTTATTGCTCAGTGGTGTGAGAAAATGAGCTGAACCATACAGCACATTTTCCGTAAGATGTAAAAAAAGTTTTTCTTTAAATATCACTTTTCAGTCTCCTGGGAAGGTAATTGCATGACCAGTCATTGTCTCTTGTGAGGCGTCTGGTCATTTCCAAAAATACAGCTTTTAGAGTCTCTGTTTCCCAAAGTCATAAGAAACTTCATCCTGTCCAAGGAGGACTCTGACTCACTGGTGGGTCTCCAAATGTAGCTGTATGTTCAGAGACATCTTAACATTTCCAGACTGGACTAGTTCATCTCTGCAGTTTGCTATTAGAAGTAGCAATGATGTCACTTGTCTTAAAATATACGGTCTCCTGTTCCATTCCTAAAAGTGCTGTTATGCTAACAATAAATCTGCAAGAGACTGCAGGCAGTGTGTGTGATGTGAGCTATTCAATATTCATCATTCTGTGACCCAAAGAAGTTTCAGGACATTTTACATCAGGAAATTTCCCTCTCCAATTTAGCCCTTTCAAAATATTAGGCCAGAATACACCCAGGGGCAGTGGGGTGGGTTACTGGTTGCCTCTTTGATTGAATTCGGTTTACTAAACCAAAAGACATTGTAAAAATATAGTTACAGACACATTTCCAAGATGAAGACAAGCTAGTTTGGAATTTAGTATCATTTTTTTCTGAAGATAATTTTAAGCCCCTGTTAGTTTTACTGATGCTCTTTTTCCTCAACTTTACCTCTGAAAAGAAACACTTGCTGCTGACCTAGGTTGAGACCAGCAGAGTAAAGGACAGTTGAAAAGCTAAGCCCAAGACAGGAGTTCATGGGAACCAGATAAGAGAAGGGTTATGACAGCCATTGGGAATGAGAAGGACATGGAGAAAATCGGGATAAAGGGCACAAGAGGAAGACAGAAAATTCAGAAATAATTAGAAAGTAGCTCTTTTCTTCTTAGCAAATGGTTAAGAGTTTTGAATAAAACTGTTTGTGAAGTGTTGAAGCAGAGAAGCTCRGTGGCTGGGTTCAGTAATTGTCTATATTAGCTAATTGCAATGAAATTGGTCCCAAAATGGGACTACATGTATTAACGTGTAGTCCCATTGTACTGCGTAGAGACTCCTGCTTTTAACTCCGGTATCATACTTTTAGATCAACCACTGGAAAAAATCAGGTAATGCTTGTTTTCCTTCTCTGCTAAGATCTGCAACTTGTATTTATGTAACAACTCACATTTCTAAAGCACTTAATAGGAGAAAGGAGAAGTGGGAAAATGGTGTTGCAACTTATTAGGATTGAACTCCCATTTTTATTTAAACTGGATAGAACCTATAAATGGTTCTCAGACCTCTTTTTTCCCCATGTTCATAAGAAGGCATCATTCTAAAGAGGTTTCAAAAAGATCAGGCAAGACAGAAAAGAATAAGACTCAGAATTGTCTTTACTGACAAATGAGGGAGCTGAGGGACAGGGATGACTTGCCTACAGATACACAGGTGATCTGTAGCAGGACGAGGTGGGGCACCATCTCCAAGTCATGGTCTAATGTGGTACGCGCAAGGCAGCACCTCTCTCATTTTGATGTCCTTGTCAGCTGGCCTTGCACAATAATTGTAGAGTGCAGAGGAAAAGCCAGAAGTGGCTATGAGAGGAAGGCTGGGGACCAGTTTTGTTTTGACGAAAAGATTCTTTTCTTCCTTGAAGTCTCCGGCCACTTTACTGTTTGAATCAGCTTGTCAAAATTCTGTCTGAATCTCTAATCCAGAAACTGGAGTTCTTTCTTAACATATTAATATCAAGCAGCGCTTAAATTTCAATAAGAGTGTAAAGGGATGGCTGTCATGCATCCTTATAGCAAATACATAGAATTTAAAATAATGATCTCTGAGTTTATCTTCATCATCCTTCTTGCCTCTGGTGCTCTGTTTAGATCAGATTATCTCATTTAAATAGCAGTGGGTTATGAAAAAAAAGTCTAATCTATTCCCTCACTGTGTCGCTGTGCATGCATACATTATTTTATTTTACTTTATCCCTTAAGGCAGTAAGAGGGGAAAAAAAAAAAAAAAAAGCCAGAGTCACTTAAATATGTGAGTCATATAAAAAAAGGCTCTTCTGAAAAATAAGAGTTGGAGAGAATATTGCTCTTTCCATGTTCTTTCCACAAGTTTTGGGAATACAAAGAATATTTTTTATTTTTGAGTTATTGAGTGGACATTTATTTTCTTGGCAATAATATCTAGCTCTGCTCTACAGAACATGTAATCCTTTGATTTAAAATCGCATATAGATCATTATCATTTTCATTCTACAGGTTTTATATAACAGAGACAGAAACAAGCAAGAAAGGACTGACTAATGTCACCTGACAGACTGAATTGTCTGGCTCCAGCCTAAGGCTCACAAGACTGCTGTGCACAACATCTTGCCTGCTTTCTGATTGTCTCACTCAGTTCCATTTGATTCCATCTAGTTTGGTGTAAAACATTCTTATAGATACCAAAGAAGTTTTGTCCATAACTAAAGTTGGACTGTTAAAATACATCAAGCATATTTTTGAATGCCATGTAATGAAATCAGCACCACTCTGCTGAAATCAATGGAGATGAGTTAATTTATACCTGAATATAAATTATCACAATGAACTAAGTTGGAGCTTTTGCTCTTACTTTTAATAATGGCAGGACCAGGACAAATGTGCTCTTTTGATTTACTCCTTGTGCCTGAGAATATAGAACATTTAATTCTTTCCTATTGTTAAGGAAACAATACAAAACTGAACAGGTAAAAGTGAGCCGCTGATATCTATTAACTATTCTGACTGATATCAAGTTACTCGTCTCATTAAAAGATGACTCGAAAGATGGAAATGCGAAGTTTTTTGAAAATTAATAGTTTGTTGAAAGTAAAGGAACGGAAAGGCTGTGTTTGGAAGCATGAAGCATAGGTGCAAAAATAAGATGATGTTGATCACTAAATAATACTGCTTTTCCAGCAATATTTATTTCAGGACTGCAATGTGTTTCAGAACTGCTAACAACAATCAATAAATTACAGGGGTATCCCATACTCTTAAAAATTGGGACAAGTACTTAGGCAAACACAGAGGCAACAGTTCATGAGAAGCACCAGGAAAGTACCTAAGCATTTCTCACCTAATTTGACCAAGGACCAAAGCATTTGGCATTGAACTTAAAGCACAGTTTAGGGGGAAAGGAAGAATGTCTGCCATGTATCCAGTGTCTATATGCTACTTTTTATCCAGTATTTGCATCAGGGAAGAGCCTAATAACAGCAACATTACTGTGCCTGGCTAGTTGACAATGGAGGGAGGACTGAGTTCCTAAGCAGGTCAGAAATATGTTAAATTTAGCGTACTTTGGACTGAATGAGGGACTTTAATATGGAATCCTTAACCTATTTGCTGTTTCTTCCTAAAAGAGGCACTTTTGGAATGGACAGTGAAATCTTGAGATTTTTAACTGGAATCTATTAGACAAAATATTATCTACTTTAAATTGTATTTTAAAATACTGCTGTAGCCAGCACTGTGCTTTTATAGTTTCTTCATTTCAAACAGCTTCTGACTTATGCAGTACATAAGTATCATTTGAGGTTACTTTAATCTATTTTCTTTGTAAGTACGTGAATAACATAACAGCTATTTAGAGTTCTATACATTAATTATAGACAAAAGTCAGTTGTCATGGTTTCCATCATAGACAGTGTGAAGGTTCAGTTCATCCCAAATACATTGTAACATCAGAGACTACAATTATTATTTTGTAGAGTCTGGTCTTAGATGAGTCTGTAATGAGTCACATGGATAAGTCTCATTTATAAGATTTTGTAAAGTAGGATTGTCAGTATATATATTTTGAATTAGAAGAAAATGTCAAAGAATAAAAACCCTGAGTAGCCAATTCTAACTGCGAAGGATGCCCAGCCAGACACAAATGCACATTTTACCTTACACTGTGCTAAGAACCTATTGATGGTGTAGTTAAGCACCAGGGATATTGAAGAAAGAGATGGAGATTAAGCAGTTCTGCATCCAGCAACCATCTTTCCTCCTCTAAATAATATCTGAGGACAGAACGCATGCCCAGGACCTCAATCAGTGACAGCTTAGGGTGCATAAGGGTCTATCACCAGGCCAACTGGATACAAAGGAGGAAGAAAGATTTATATTTGTTTTAGTCATTACGCAAGATTTCCTATCATTATTAGCACCTATGCCTTGATAACCCTTATCGTTCCTGTCTAATTTGAACTTTATAAATCAATGTTTTTATTCGTCCATAAGTTAAAAGTGATTTAAATATATTTTARTAATACAGATGCATTCTAAGGCTCTGATAATTCTTCAAGTGTAGAAACAAATAAATCCTTGCAGTCATCCTCCTGTATACTGCAGTAAGGGGTTCATTTTTTACCTAGCTTTACTAGATTACTTGAGGATTGCATGTTGTTAACTTTCTTGTGCATGTTGTTAACTAAGCTCCCTGCCCTGCAGCAGCTTAATGGGAGAAGTGTTTAAATCCTATAGTTTCTGGCTAGAAGTCATTGAGCTAACAGTTCTATCTTCAAAAATCCGTTGTGGACAACTGCAATAGCTTTATTGGGACTAGAACCTTCCGTACAGGCTAAACAAAAAAATCTAAAGGATTCTGCAAGTCGATCAGGTAATAGACCGTAAAGATCAGAAATGAGACTGCAGGTTATTTGACGTTGACTTCATGGCTGGACAATCCTGTGAAGATTAAAGGGTACTTAGTAATTTCAGTTTGAGGTGTAGGGGGAATGCTGCAGTTTAGCATATCTCTTAAAGCTGTTTCCTAGGGTATAGCTTTATTGTGGTCTTGAAACATGTTTTCCTGGTTCAAAAGCAGCAGCTTGTATTGCTGAAAACTAAAGGATGCCCCAATGAAAAGCTCCTTAGTCACCTGCTCAAGCAAGTACTGTTAGTTTTGGTAATTGCATTTCCTTTCCAAAAGAATTATGATACTGATACAGATTTATCAATCATGAGCACTAACAGTGGAACATTTTACCTGTACTGCAGCTCATGAATGGCAGCAGAATTATTAGTTTCCATAGCAACAGCATCTCCACTTTCCAAGGTCAAAAATTCCTCCCATCCAATCAGTGGAAAGTAAAGTGTGTCTTCCTGCGACTCCCTTGATATTCTGTAAAAACAGTAAGAGATGCTGGGATAAGTCAAACCAAATATCCCAGTTTTCCTCATGTAAAGTCGTATTTTACTGCACCATTGATGAGTTAGACGCTACAGATGCAATAAATGGTTCAAATAGGGTCATTTCAACATAATTACAAAAAGACAGAAAGCTGGAAATGTCAGTGTAAAGAGTATGCAATATTTGAGACCCATCCATCCTCAGTCTCATAGAGATTGCTGCACATGAAGGAGTTGCTCCAAGAAAACAAAACCTGTGAACTGTTCACCAAACATTGTTGGATTAGGAGAAAAGAGGTGGCCAAAAACGTACCCTCTTGCCTTCTAAATGTTAGTTACCCTTTGGGCTATTTCTTTTCTTACACATTTCTTTTCTTTTTCTTATTTCTTTTCTTTCTTATTTCTTTGACTTCTGATTCAAAAAGGATCCTGTGGTGACTGCTGAGTAACAGAAGCTGTCATTGATCCACAGTCAGAACATTCACAATCCAGAGATGGCAATATAATGCCTTACATACATCATGCCAAAAAGCAAACTTTTTTTTTCTTTGTTAAGGTTTATTCATGAGAGCTGAAACATGCACCTGTAAGGGTTTGCATAACAATTTGTTCTAATTTCCTTTGACATTTCACCAAACATATGATGAATTAAATCACAAAAAAAAAMCCCATTTGTTTGACTTTTACTCCCAAAGGGTAAACTAATAATTACTATTGGGAGTAAGTTCATAAAGCAGCAGAAACCTGAAATCACTTAATAAAATGGGTTTACAGAATCATAAAATCATTCTCAACCTTCTAAGTGTTGAAATTTTTCCACTGAGAAATTATGTTTAATATCCACATTTATGGATCTATATTCTCCTCATATTTTTTATTTTTTATACTTTATTTTTTATACCAATATACTTTATTTTTTATAACAATATAAAAAAAACCTACATAACCCTTAAATTTACTAACCAGTATGAATGAGAGAACTTTTTCACATAGTGAAGAATTTCAGTTGTTTTGGAAATCATTCCGCTTCTGTAAAGGATCTGACTGTGTTCATAGGTTTTTATGAATTTGGCCTAAAATTCCTAGGTGTTCTCAGGGGAGACATATCAAGCCAGTGCACCTTTGCCAGTTGCCAGTTTTATTGGGGAACCATCAAATGTTTAGAAGGAAAAAGAAAGCAGATTTCCTTTTAATCTTCCTAAGGGCTTGCTTCACTTGCATCTAGGCCCTGCAGAAGTACTTTAGTGTCATTTAAAAGTATAAATGGCTTGATTGCTGTAGAGCTTATTTGGATAATTCTCTTGAAATAGAACCACAGAGAATGGAGCTGAATGGCACCTTTATGCATTAAACAGTCCTGCCCTCAGACATGCTTAACTGCACCTGAAATAGGCTCACAGATATTTGTCTATCCCAAAGACTTATGGTAGTGAATTTTCCTTAACTTCAGCAGGAAACTTGAACAGGGCTGTCAGTTTAAAATTAAATATAAATGTGTTTATTGGGCTAGTGTCCTTTGGGCCTTCCCAATGTGAAGTACCCATTTCCTATTTAAACATCTGTAAATCCATAAAGGATTGTTTTTTCTATATTGCATTCAGCTCAGGATCTCCTGTAACAACTTCCTGGAAAAGCCTGTTCATACTGAAGATGTACATTGATTATTTCTACTTAGGAGTGAAACTTTGTAGTGTTCTTATTCAATTGCATCATATTTATCTCATACAATTTTCTCCTGTTTGTTACTATATGTCTTCAAGTTAATGTATATATCTCTGATACTTGGGACAAAAAAAGTCCTTTTTTTTTTTTTTTTTCCTTGTCCTTCCTAAGCAAGATGTGCCCTTCCAGATCAATAGTGCAGTCATGTCAGTTCTATTACTTGTTTCTGTTTCCCAGTTAAGTTAGAATATTAATTATTTACTAAGATGTCATGTTAAATCTGCTTATGTCTTATATATGTTTTTAGATAGATAACATTTTCATCGTCTGGGGCACTTTTGCCATCCTGTTACTCCTGTGACTTTGACAGTCCTTATGTCCCTGCCTTCCTCTCTCTTCCAGTTCTCATGTTTTTTCCAAGTCCGGTGTACCTTTTACCTTATGTCAAAGCCTTGATGGTTGTAGWTTGAAGCCCTTCAACCTGAATGACACAGCTGTGACTCTACCTTCTCTCTTTGTTAAATGGACCTTACTTCTGCTCTAGTCCTCTTCTGCTTGTAACACCAGACAACCTTAGAAAACTCAAAACTTCTATTTGAGTTCATTCCCAAAGGTGAGCAACCAATTTGTTTCTGCTTAGATACACGACACTGCCCTTAGTGTCCTTGCTCACAGAAAAAAGTAGCACCATAAACACAAACAACTGCTACCTCTATTTATTTCTTCCTGCAGTGGCCAGGAATACCATGAATGAAGATGCACAAAGCGTCTTACTTCCCCTCTGCTAATAAAACCAATTCTTGGGTGAGAATGCTCTCTGTTATGTTGCAAGATAACAGCAAGTATTCATTCTGTGGCTCGTCCTCTTCTGTGGTTGCATTACCTTCCTCACCCACTGCAGCAGGGCTGCCTCACCTTGCCACTGGAGACCTTCAAATTTATAACAACAGTCATCACAGTCCTGATGGCTTCCACATGTCCACATGGCTTCTCTTCTTCCTTGGAGTTCTGTTTGCATACATCTCCCTTGCAGGACCTTTTTCCTGTTCTTTCTGATGTGGGCATGTAGGCCAGTTTTTGTAAAATAAGACTAGATTTGCAGAAGCAAAAGAACAGATAAAGAAACAGCTAGGAGCAAAGATGTTCTTGCTGAAAAAGCATTTCCAAGGCATCGGGGTGCTACCTGTTCTGGTCCAGGTTTTCTCAACGCTCTCTCAAAAACTTCCTGTTTCTGTGCGCCATGTGTTTAGCATGTGATTTATTGCATATGCTGCTCAGCCACAACCCTTTGTAAAGGTGCAACAGCCGTCAAAGGCAGTAATGGCTCAAAAGACAGGTTATTTGTTTCCAGATCATGTGTCCCTTCCAGGGAAACATTCTAAGCCACAAAAAATCACCAGTGAACCTAGTTAACCAACCAAATCCATCCTCTTCCAAGATACTTGTCCTTTCTTACAAGGACAGATCCTTCTGAAAACCTCCCAGTCTGCTCTTCTCCTTTCTTTGAGTCTTATGAAACCAAGTACTTGCTGTTCTGAGAATCAAGAATATATTTTAAAAAATCTGCTTATTTATATATGATATTGATTAATCTTCAGAACTGTAATTCTGCTTTTAAGGTTGTAAATCATGGAAAAATATTGTAACTATAAACATATATATATATATTAAAAAATGTTTATTTATATATATATGCATATATCCATACATATTTCCTTTAAGTAACCAACTGTTTTACTTACTTTACTACAACAAACACAAGACCTAACTGGCAACCATGCGCTTAATAATTTTTACAATGTCTTTCCAACAACAGTTTCCATGGGATTATTTACCGTCAAGCTAAATCAAGAATAAATGAAAAAAATGAAATATTTATGGCGTAAGAAAAATATGGTTCAAGCTAGAACCACAGGCTGGCATTAAATCAAGAAATGTGCAAGATAAATTGTGCCATCATACTCTTTGTTTTCTGGATATAATGCTATCACTTACTGTAATTGTTATGCCACAGTTTGAACAGTCAGTCTAAGTAGATAGATGAAAAACAAAGTATGTTAAATATTAGCATGGGGGAAACATTACATTTTGCCCTAAAAATACTGATTGTATGTCCGTTTGCTAGCAGTATGTAATTTATACAAATATATTTGTTACAGAAGCAGTCAGATCTTTTTTGTTTGTTTTCCCATTAGAGACAAGAAATCAGTAGAAAAGGACTCAATCCTTGGGTATTTTTCAGATGTCACTGTTTCTTCTTATCCGCGGTGAAGGAAGATGCATATGTTTCTGGAACATCCACATCTGATGTCTGTGATGTATAGATATATGTTTCAGATAAATAGGTGGAAATGTGGTGGTGGAAAAAAGGTGGTTGAAATGAATAGAGGGTAAATACATTAGGTCAGTTGTGTTTCTGAACAGAGTGCAGAGTAAAGTTCATGCCTAACTAGTTCGTGCAGCATTTGATTCCCAATGAAAATACTCTAGCTAGTACTACTGGAAATAATGGGTGCAAAAGCACTGTGTTCATCAAGTCCTTATTTCTGGGTATCTGAAATATGGAAAATTTCAGTCTAAATGTGGTATTTGAGTAGATGCATTGATTTCATGACGTGACTCTCTGCTTATAGAAGGGAAAGTCTTTTACTTCGTGTGTTCAAAAACTGGCAATTGTATTGCTGTTTTCTTAGCAGAATGGAATTTATAAGCAGGTACAGTATAATTTATTCATCTTTTATTCATTAAAATGATCTGACATATACTTAATGTACTAACGTAAGTGCCAATACTTAGTTATTTTGTTGCTCGAGATGATGTTTAAAGTAATGAGTTACCTTTAGGTTTTCAAGTATATCCTTATTTGTCATTTTTTTTAAGTAACTGATTTAAAAGATCAAATCTTTGACAAAGGAAAAAAAATGCACTACCTGTGTCGTAAGAGCTTTGTGAAAATATTCATTATTTCACATATCTGCCACAATTGTGTGTTCGTTTTGTAAAAGCAAAAAAAGAGTTAGTTTCAGGTGGCAAACCGACATCTTTCTGAGGTAAATGTCAGGCAAAGAAAATGGTGAGACTTTTGCTCTTAGCTAAATTCAAACAAATTGACATTTTTACCTAGCAAAATGTTGCTGTGTTTGCAGAAATAGTAAGTTTTGGACTTGGTGAAAGAAGCGGTGTTTAACAATAGGGATTTGGGCCGAATTCTTCAGTGATGCTAGCAAAGGACTTTCCCGTCTGTATTGGTATACTGGCATAACTAGCTAGAGAGAGAGAGGGAGATCTCTCAAATGCATGTAGGAAGAACAGAATAAAAATGTGAAGATAAGAGGCTATATAATCCAAGGAGTGCATGCATAGCCTTTTTATTTTGCAGCCTCAGCTTTCCCTCCCTCCACCTTCCACACATCTATATTATCTTTYGAATTTGGCCTGAGATACTTTTGTATTCTTCTTCATCTGCCAGGAAATAGGCTGAGTGTGTCCCTGCTAGCCTTGCATTCTTGGCACACCGTTGTTCCTGATCTCTATATTGTCTCCTGAGCACCTGATTTGAAAGCATCTAATGTGAATTTTCTCATGAATGCCAATGATATACCGCTACATTTTTCTTTTCAAACTTTTTATCCCTGAGGCACTTTCTGCACTCAAACTCTTTTCCAGATATCCATAACAGACTGAATAGCAAATACTTGTAATACCAGAGCAGAAGCAGTAGAGAGCTGCTCTACAGGCTCTAGTGAGATTTGCCTATGTCGTAGTAGCACTTACTGGTTGTCTAAAATTATTGGGAAAAAAAAAAAAAAAAAGAAGAGCTACATGACCTATAAGATCTACCTTATACCTATACCACTCTCTCCACTGATCACTCCTGTTTTACCTTTGTCTCAAAAAGAGTTGTATTGATACCTGCTTTTTATTCCTGACTACTACTGTTTTTGCTAGGAAAACTGAAAATACTGCATCTTAAAATTCAAGATCAACACATAAAGAAGACTTCAGAAGACTTTAAATCTTGGATCTTCAGAACATTTTCCTAACTTGTTACAGCCCACTGGGTTTCACATGATTTTGGAATTGCTATACTGTGTAATGATTTATGCACTTTGTTCCTTAAACTTGTCCAGTTAGGCACCTCACTAGCCTATGAGCAGTAATTGGCCAGGTTCTAGTTTTCTTTGTGTAATGAGGCCTCACTTCACTCAGTTCCCTACACAGATTCATTGGGATGGGCATAAGTGCATCCAAAGGTCATAACTGGCTGACTAAATAAATGGCCCTTTGTGATGCCTGTGAATAAGGCAGTGGCTTCAGGGTGATCAAGGTGCCAAACAAATGGGATGCACCATGTATTCTTCAGTTGAAGTTTTGATTCTTTATATGCTTTTATTTACATAGATAGCATGAGTATTATTGTGCCAATGATCTGGGAAGATAGTAGTGAGTGAAACATTTTCACTGGAACATTATGGATAGGTGTCCTTGTTTAATGCAATGACACAAACACTTCTATGGGCATTTACAATTGTAATAATTGTATCTTAGTAGGAAAGAATGCAAGTATTTGTAGTATTTAATCAAAACATGCAGACTGAAAGATTCATGCTTTAGTATGATACGTTATTGACAAGACCACATAAAAATGCTGAAGTATTAAAAACAGTCTCTTAAAATATTTGTCTCTTGGACATTTTCTCTTAAAATAGTCAGTGAGTTATTGTTTTTATGTGTTTTTAGTCACCCTGTTTTGCCCTGTGCACTGTAAGAAGCAATCATATCAGTTTAAGAAGTTTAGAAATGTGTCATGAACATTAGTATGCATTACTGATATTCCTGGAGGCAGCAGCAAGGATCAGCATCCATTTACAGTGAATAAGCTCCTCATCTTTAAGATCCTGAAATGTGATATCAAGAAACATAACGTCCCTTACGCTGCTGCAATTGTACTTCAGTTCCAGCCATATAACTGTCTGTCTCAGTGTTCTCTGTTCCTAGCAAAAATTATCACTCCTGATTTTAGGAAAATGTTTTCTGCATTAAATTCGTGGCTGGGATAAACATAAATGCCTTTGACAGTGGAGTGTTGGCCTGCAACTCTTCTTATAAACTAAATGAGGCAAAAGTAGAGTGAGGTAAAGTAATTATTTATCTTATGTTGTTTGACAGAAAGAAAAACACCAGTCATAAAAGCTTCCTGGAGCAAAGTGCATGACTATAAAGGAAGATTTGCAGCAATGTTATCAGCATTTAGTGATTACTACCACGTTCCCAGCAGCTGAGGGAAGAAAAAACTAAAACCCTGTAAGTTTCTCTAGGCAATATGCACTGTGGTTGACCAAAAGATTGTGTGCTGTTGACCTGTCATCTCTCTTTATTTGCAGATACACAAGTCCTAGAGGCATGCTGGAAGAATCATCCTCATAGACAGCATTCCATTTTGTGTCCTTATATGTTTACAGGGTAAGTCTTCCGTTGTATAATATGCAGTATATATGAAATCAGGAAAAGCAAAATTTATTACATACATAGTTGACTTGAAAACATTTTGGAATCTGTTACCATGATGGAACAGCAAAAAACTACCTAAAGCCAGCTTATTCTCAACACAGTAACAAGGGTATCACCTGCCATCTGAATGTCTGTAGAGGAGAGCTGGAAGTGATCATCTGCTTTATTATTATTAATTTTTTAAATAATATAGTATGCCAAAACAATAGTCTTCATCAAAACTGTCCAAAATCCAATTTTCATGTAGAAACTATGAATCATATTAAAGGAATGGCAGAAAAATACTAACACCTGCTACAACATCATGGCACTTTGACTTGCACAGTAGACCTAACAACATAGAAAGACTTGGGTTTTGACTTCAAAATTCATAAATCATCCAGGGTAATCTTTACAGAGTCATCTCCTATTTTCCTGTAGCTGACAGCTCAACAAGGGCCAAATGTGAGAATTCAAATCCTTCAGCTAAAATAGGGCTGCTATCAGTTAATTTTTATATATGTGAGGTTAAAGATTCATATATCTGAAATGTTTCATGTTACGTTTGGTGAAATGGAAACTTGAGCCTAATCTTCAGGGATTTTTGTAAGTTGAACAAGAGAAATATATTTTATATAAATCAGAGTTTAGTGGTTTTCATTGTACAGTTTTCAACACGTAGAAGATTCTGAGCTAATCACAGCATGGTAACCATGGTTTATGGTAACTTACGAGCAGGCATTGAGACATGGGGAACACAGTCAAACCTTTGGCTTGGACCTCTTTGGTAGAAGTGTAAGTATGAATCAATTTTCAGTTCAGTACATTAAGAAAAACATTTTATGAAATTTTTAAATAAAACACTGAACTTAAAACTGAAAGATTAAGTTCTAAACTAATTACCATATTGTTTTCAAATGTTCACAGATTCATTTCTTACCAAAAGACTTAAGATTGGAGAGAATACATTGTTCTTCACACATCAGGGGTTTAATATTTATTCAGCATCTATGAGTGAAAAATTAAGAACTCTAGAAAATAGCCTTCCAAGTATTATTAGTGTAATAATGATAAAAAAAAATGATTTTGTTGCAGTTGAAGTTAGTAGCAAAATTCCTATTTACTCAATAATGTAGAATCAAAATAAAAAGGGCATCAAAAGATACTGTGCAAGTTTCTTCAAGGATAGGGATGCTAATAAAGCATTTGCTGATAAACGTTTACAATGGTGTCTTGAAAACATCACCTCTTCCATGATCTTATGCAGAGTTTTTTTCAATAAGAGCCATATATCATAAGAACACTTTAATTTGTGCCACCAGAAAGTCTGCTATTCGGTTTTCTTTTTAATCTCTTGCTTGTTTTGTATTAAATATCCCAGTTCTTTTATTAAAATTCATATTAAAGCTATTGTAATATCTTTTTGGCGCTCTCCTTCCAAACAAGTAATATCCTTTAGCAACAAAGCTCTTCATCCTGCCTTCCTTGCATACATATATACCTTTGACTGGCTGCCATGGAAGGCATAAGAGGGCATAGAGTGGCGAATGCAGTCTCAGGTCACCTCCTCTGTATATAATACTCCAGTCAAGGTCAAAATGCCGTGTTATGCTGAAGCATAATAGCTATCCCGTGCCTGTCCTCCCCTGCAAGAAACACCTACAGCTGCCCTTGCCTTGGATCAGTCATTGAGATAATGGCTGAGGGATTTCCCTGCAATAGTTCACAGATCCCTTTTGATGAGTATGCGGCAGGAATTTACCATTTATTGAGAGAGTCCCTCCTTTTATTGTTCTTCACTTCTTGATGTATTATATATATTTACTGGCATAGAATTTCATTTGTGTTTTATCTAAAATGATCTTTCTCATTTCATTGTTGCTCATTGTTTGTTGTTCCTCTGAATTACAGCTATACAACTTAATGCTGCACTCCACAAACGCTGTGCAGACAGCAAACACCTGTCTAGCAGCTTCTCCTACTTAAAAAAGAATAATGTTGAGACCAATTTATTAAGTAACTAACTATTTTCATATTCTGTGTTCTGGAGAAGAAAGGAGAGGAATAAGGTGCTTTCTCTGTAAAATGTGTCAGGCACAAAGCATGAAACAAGGCAGACATAAATTGTGCTTGTGAATACTTGGAATGGTGAATAACAGGTCTGCCGTTTGGCCCCCTCACTCCCTTACAACAATATCTGAGTTTTTTCTCCCGTCGACAAATAATTCTGTGACTTTCTGTCAGAGGTAAGAGATTTTCCAGATTGAACAGAAAGGTTCCACGGAGCAAAGCTGTAGGAAAAATTAGAGCCTGGTCTGTGCAAAGATATGTGTTCAAGCAGTTTTTACTGTTTAGTTGCAGATGCACTAATCGGTTTACTTGTACTGTCTTCTCTTGGGCAAGCCATATAGTCTCCCTCTCCTGAAAGAGTAAGAAACTAAAAAATCACCAATATTATGATGACAGAGATTTCCTAGGAGAACTTGCAGCCAGCTTTCCTGAAGCACTCTATCTTTTGTGCACTAGGATTTTACATCAAGAAATAACAAGTTTGCTATCCTGTAAAGATCAAATTCCAGACCAAAGAGGACTTCCCTCTTTCCCTCAGATTGCTTTTTAACTTTGGAAGTTTATGATATACTCAGAAGCTACTACAGCCAGGTAAAATAAGAAAAGTATGCATGAGAAAAAAAAAGTGGTGCTTGCTGTTTCTGTGGTTCCCAGCAGCTCTGGGGTTTAGCCCATAGCTAATGCAATGTGATTGAAGTCTGTTGTCTTTCCTTCAAAGAGAGTGGAGGGTAGGAGAAGGAAGAGGAGAGGAGAGATCTTTGCTTCCCACAGAACATGTTTTTGCAAAATGTACTGTCATGGAGAGTTGGGCCCCCTTTTACTAAATTCTCCTGAAATTATTGCTGGTATCAGAAAGACACAGTTGGGATGACTGTCTAAGCCTTCTTTCCTTCAGGAAAAAAAGGCTACAAGCAAAATGTCTAAGAGAAAATGAGCTTTAGGCACCTTTGGCATGTTTCCCAGTGGCTGTCCTAAATGAGTTTTATTTATGACAGTCAAATTTGTAAATGAGATTCTCCTTTTAAACTTCTAAAAATGAGTGTGTAGTTTGACAAAACATCAGGGAGTTCAGTACTTTTGGAAGTATTGGAGAAGGGTTCTTTTGAACCAGGATTTTAGAGAAATGCCTTCAAAAGGAGGATAGTGAGTCTGCCTTCCACTCCAGCGTCATGAATTCATGCATCAGAGATCATATCTGTATGCAAAACAAAAAGTGAAAGCAAAGCTAATTTTAGAAAATAATTTGGAAATAGGCCAAATTATTAATAACTGGTATTCAACCTGGCAGAATGTATTAACAGCACCGTGGATGTAGATTGCTAGCACTGGATTTCCTCAGAGCTGTCAGGGAATATTTAGGATTTGTAATAGCCACACATTGCTTTGTAGTAATAAATAAGGAGGCCTATCTAGTTCTGTGCTGACCCAGGAGGACAAAAATTCAAGTAGGATAGGGGAATTTGAACCAATCAACAGTGAGACTAGGATAAATATTAAATAATATAAACACAACCCAGGTAGGACTATAATGCCTGGGTGACTTTAAGATTGCTTTAGCCATACCTGTCCATTATTATTACCTACAATTAATTCTATAATTATTTTATTTGCATGCATATCTGCATCAGGAGTATGCATATGCATAAGTGAGTCAGGAGGTAAATTTAATTTCAAAACTTATTGTTTGATAAGTAAATGATTCAATATAAAATGAAGGTCTTTACCAATCTGTTCCATCTTGGTGACACTATTTCTGCAAAATCTCTGATAATCAAGAACAGAAGAAAAGAATGAATAGATTTCTGTATGAGATTGAACTCAATTTTGTGTGATCTGTATATCTTAAGCTGTAGAACAGTGAATTTACAAGCAGAATAATCAATCTAGCAATCAGAGTGATTATACTAATGTCTAGAGATCAAACTGATTTGGAGAAACATATCTGTATAAATGACCTAATTATTCTGCTCAAACAACTGATCTGGATTGTGGTGGAATCCAGGGAAAACAACAACAACAACAACAACAACAAAAGGCAAAGCCAAGGAGGACAGTGCTTGAATTCTTAATGGCCTCACCAAGTCAGGTATCTTTTCTGTAGAAGATTTTCTGTTGCAAATAGAGGAATAGAAGACTCTAGAGTTGACAGATGATTATGAGCTGAATAACTAGAGGAAAACCTCATTATGCTGGGCAGAGTTATAGGATACTTGTCCCCATAATGTTTGCAGACTGCTTAGAGCTCAGTTGTTTTGGTATAAGCTGAGACAGTTTGTATGACAGTTTGCCATTGCTGTTGTGAATGGAAGAAAACAAGCTGGGCTATTGCTCTGTGCAAACTACTGTGTCAAAGGGAATGGGTTTGGGTAGTCCAGTGACATGGATAAATTATGATATAATTCTTTGCCTATGATTAATTGATATGGACTTGTTTCTTCATGAAGTTCTTCTGCAATCCATCCTGCTCAGAAGGTAAATCTTATCAAGTGCCACCAAACAGTTAAAAGAAAAAGATAAACATTCACACATTGTATTCCATTAATTACCAATGTTCTCCAATTTTTCACATAGCAGATTATTTGTTAAAAAAAAGAGATTTTATTCTTGATAATTATACTACTTTCTAAACAAGTCGCACATGCAAGTATCAATATATTTGCATCTGCTGGACATGTAGCAGACAGTTTATATAGATTCAGAATACGTTATAAAGACAAAATGCTGGCTTGAATGGTAATCAGTATTTATAAGTGTTTTCTCTTACTGGATTCACCAAAGAGATTTGAACTTAAGCTTACTATTCTGGAGTTGTTCTCATGTTTTGACAGGAAAGGAGATTTGGAAACTTCAGTAGTGTAAATAGAAATAGCTGTAGAGCTTTTTGGATTCATGCTAATTTACACCAGTTAGGAGTCAGGACCAAGACGATTTGGTAGAAAAAGCTTTAAAATTTATATGCAGGTAGATAATCATGATTTTACTTAGAATTTCCTAATACATAAGAAGATAATATTTAGGATAACTTCAGCTTTAATTTATGTGCTTACTTAAAATGTATTGATTCTAAGAACACACCAGTCTAAAATGTGAATGTCCATGAAATATACCTGTATCAAAACCTCTCTATGACTAGATGTAAATATTTAGGAAGTGATTTTTATGAGGTAACACTTTTTTTTCCCCTAGAGACAGGACCTCCATTTCATTTCTGCTTTGTTTTCTCATCTATTAGACTGTATATTGAATACAAATAGAACTTTAAACATTTTTTTTTACAACATCAATGTTCTGAGAAGCCTCTTATATACCATTCTATTCAGAACTTTCACTTAGAGTCTTTTATGCACTAAAATAATGTTGTTTGAATCACAGAAAATAATAATGGAGGTGAAATTGCACACTGCCAAATGATCTGTTATAATGCAAAAAAAAAGAAATGGTAGTGAGTTAAACATAGAGCTATCTTACTCAAGGCCATTTTGAGGAAAAGATATTTTTCAAGACCCAGTTGATTCTGTTGATTAAGTACTCCCAAATATAACTAGGTTCTGGGAGACTTTATGCAACCCTGAACACCTCCTTTGTTCTGCTCTCTATTTTGCATCCTGGATATTTCAGCGTACAATTGCTGCATTTTTAATCCATATATGATCTTATTTCCATAGTGGTAAAACAATGTAAATGTTGAAGGCCAAATTTTCTTTAAAGATTTATCTGGCTGGTAGTATAGAATGCTATGAGAGCCCCCCCCAAAAAAGCTAAATTCCCATGCTAAAAAGCTAAATTCCAAATCCAACTAACCCTTCCCAGTGATTCTACAGATATTATTGTAAAAGTATCACATGCAGTTTTGTGTACCTGTAAAGCTTTTCCATCACTTTTCTGTGTTTTTACTTGGAATTCCATTTATAAAATCTTAAAACAGAGTTCAGTCTCTAATGGATTTAAAAGCACTTCCTGGTTTGAAGAAGAGACATTGAGGAGGATCCTCAAGTGAAGTGTCTACAGTTTTGTACGCTAATCATATTTTCACCAGAGTCATGTTCTTAATAATGCAGATTGTTTCCTGGGATTCTGCAGCTCTTCCCTAACTTCTTGTCATCTGTGTATTTGTTTGCACTCATAAATTGTTCATAGGCTGAATAACTTCTGCTGATGCTACCATGCATGTCACTCCAGTCGTTGGCTCAGCCTCTCTCTCACAGAGCAGGATTTTCTCTAGAAGCATATGTTATCGGTTCAGCAAGAGTTCACGAGATTGAGTAGAGATGCTAAGAAGATGATGGACCTGTCTTTTTATTCTTGGAAACATGTTTGTACTGATGATGATCTAAATAATAGACTTTTTTTTTTCCTTGACATACAAAACAATATTGTTGTTACTTGGTCACACAAATGAAATTTTACAGCAGCTCTAGGATAAGAGTAACAAGTAGATGGATTATTCCTCCTTGAAAAGCTTATTATTTATTAGGAAAAATAGCAAGTACTAGGTCTGAAGGTATCCACTGTCTTTATCTTTTATCTCCCTAATGAGCAAATCAGTTTTCATCAATGTGCAAGATCATCAACGTGTATTTCAATATCTGTATACATCAGAATATGTCAACTACAATTACATTATGTGGAGGGTAAGTCACACAGAAATTAATGTACGTAATAAACAGCATGCAAGTTCTGATTCAGCTGTATGAAAGTCAAGGAAACATATCTCACTGACTTCAGTAAGATTTGGATTAGCTTTATAAAGATTAGGATCTTCACTTAGCTTATGATACAATCTCATCACAGTAAATAGGCTTATACTTCATCTGTATATCTGCAGGTCAGTACCTTCATACTTCAGGGAGGACCTACAGTGAAAAGCTGATTTTATACTTCTGTGTCATAGAATAGAATAGAATAGAATAGAATAGAATAGAATAGAATAGAATAGAATAGAATAGAATAGAATAGAATAGAATAGAAGGAAAAAGGGAAATGGCAGAAGTAAAGAAACCTCAATTTTCCAAATTATTCCAAAAGAAATCTCGATTATTCCAATTATTCTTTTCTTTGGAAATACCATGGAAAAAAAAGAAAATAAAGTATTGGTCAGTGTATATATCAAAGAAAATTTTTGTATTAGAAGTAGAATGCCTCAACACTAAATACAATACATTACAGTAAAATACAGGTATTGTAGTTAGCATTCTGTGTGGAAGGGTTTCCAACTCTCTTAACCTCTTGATCCAAATGACAAATGTTGACATGATCTGAATTCCATTACCCCTTGTGCAGATGTTTAGGAGAAGTAAAGACTAGCTGTCCTTCTGTGCATTAGTCCTACCTGGCAGAAAGAAACTACAAGAAAATAAAAGTAATATAGGTAACTATAGTTAACATCTGCTCTGATGTGTTATGCAAAAGTGAAAAAGCTGCTTTCATGAGGTTTACAGTCACATTCTTCAGCTAATGCTCCGAGCATCTTGTGTTATCCACTGAAGAATCCATGTGGGCAGCCTGTGAAGCTAAAACTAAAGACTGTGGTAATATAAATGGAAGTTGTCCCTTGAAGAAAATTGTAGGCACTTTGTGTTTGCTTACTTTGGTGTCGTTAGACTGCCACAGCATAATAAATGATTTAGGGAAAGAGTAATTTAGTTTATGGCACAACAGGTATGAAAGGTTATTCCTTCATATGGCCTTCTCATAAAGTCAGTCTTAAAAAAATAAAGTCTTTATGTCTCAGTAAACAGAAGGCACATAGATATTATGTAACAAATTATATATTAGATAACAATCTATAAAATTTTATTGAGTTATTAGGTTTGCATTGATTTGAATTTTACCCAACAGCAAAGTGTTACTATTTCTCCAAAACACTAAAATAAAAAGAATATATCCACTGTGGACTTTTAAAAGTGTAGCTCTCAGAAACAGCTCTTAACAGTGCAGTCAAATTCCAAGAAACGGACAGGGGTTAACCTTGTCTGCTCCATGCGTATGGTTGAGAAAACCCTGCAGATCAAGCAGGGATTTCGGCACCGAGGTATACCACAAACCAGGCTGTAACTGCAATACAGTTCTCTGTTGCCGGGGCCCGTTGCCACATTCTGCTTGTGAGATGTTAGTAGTTTGCTGTGATTGCTATAGGTGAAGGAAACTGTGGAAGAAGAATCACTTCATGCTGTTTATTTTGCACAGTTATTTGTTTCTGAACAAAGAAGAGTATGTGTCGTTTTGAAGAAGATGAAGTCTTTGCAAATCATGGTGAAAATGGAAAGCCACCTTCACTTGATTATTTACACTTAAAAATATACCAAAGAAGATACAGAAGAGACAGAGTTCAAATCACTTCTAATGCTCTTTGGGAACAAGGAAAGAACAAGAAGGCCAAGAGCTGTCCAATGACTGACCAAGGTGATCGTTTGTAAAGTCAGATATAGACCTGGTATAGTCTTAACACTTTCTCAAGGGCTTATCTGGATATACTTGGCACTTACCAATGTGAATGTACTACAGTGCTTTACTTCTAAGCAAATTGTGAAAGCTTTTCCTTCTCTCTCCTAAAAATATAATATTCACAGTGAGGAGAGCCATAATACATGTTACAGAGGCACTCAGTCCCACAGAAGACCCCATGCCCATATGGGCATTAGTATGATTTCCAGCCATTTCCAGCCATTTCCCCTACTTCTCAGCAGCTTGTTACAAGTCCTGTAGCAAGAACTGTGCCAGAGCAAGAACTGTGCTCCGAGAGGTTTGCTCCTGGAATATGTCTCCTGGAGGTCAGTGTCTCCAGTGCCACTTTCCTGCCCGGTGTCCTTTCTTGATGCTGGTATGTTCCTCATGAGCAGCTGTGCTCATGTACGGAGGGGTGCTTAGGAATAAGCTTAGCTGTATGTGTTGGGGCTAGCACAAGTGACTTCGAGGCAGTTGCTATCAGCTCACACAGGTGATTCCTGGACCGGTGCTGTGATGTTAGTGATTTTGTGCAGTTTAGCCCTGGCAGAATTTAGCTGCTGAGTGTTTGTTCAAGGAACTTTCTTCTTTTTGAATCTCTCCCATTTATCATACTGAGATGCCCGTTTTTTACTAACATAAAGGCTTTTTCTTCATCTCCTTGATCTCTACAGATATTTAGAAGTCTTAGATAGGGATACGAATTTTTGTTTTTAAGAAATGGGGAGTATATGGAAGATTATGCAGTAGAAAGGCTTTGTTCAGAGAAGGGCTGTTGACTGGGTGTGTGGCAATGTTCTTGTGTTTGGCTGAACCTTGACTTTTTTTTTTAACTAGACAGACTGTAGGTACATGTTACTTACCTAGACATGAAATAAAAACTACTGATCCTTATACTAAGGAGGGGAGGCAAAACAAATGTTATTGCAGGTAATAATTACTATTATTCTGTCCAGCAGAGGGCAATAGTACCTGTGCATTGAGCCAGGTTATTACTTCATACTCATTTGGGTGGATGAGATAGGGCACCAGTATTTTACAAGTATTATTTCAGTGGTTTATGTTGCCTGGCAGAAAGTGGCCTATCAATTACAAATGCCTTCACTACAGCCACATCCATACTGTCTACATGATACTGTTCATTTGGCTATACCTTGCATGGTTATGTTCACCAGGCTGCAGATTGTGTGGTCGCCCCCTTCAATAATAAGTGTCTGAAAATGGATTCTGATAAGTTATAAAATCAGATACCACATTGTTCATAATAAATGAAATGATCCAAATATTCTGACAGGCAACAGCACATTTGTAACAATGTACAGCTATTAAACCTAAAATTGGCCACATGTATAAAAACGTCTGAGAGGACAGGTCGTATGATCCTGCATTAGATCTCAGATCTGTGCTGTTCTCTGGAATAAGCAACACAAAAGCAAGTTCCCTGTGCGGATGGTACCTCTGACACCAGAGCGGCTCTTCCACTGTGCCGCTCCGGGCATGCTGTGTAGGGAGAAGCACCCAAGCTTGGCCAAGGTTCTGGAGACTCAGTAACTGGATTTTCTCAGCAAGACTTGCAGAGAGATCTGGGTGATTTGCTGCAGCAGGTTTCCAGCCGTCACCCCTGCTGCGTTAGACACAGGGATGGAAGTCAGCAGGCAATTCTTCCTTTGCCGATGACACAGCTATCGGAATAACGCTTGTTGTCATTTCTGGGGTGTTGCTATTAGCACTGTTCACTGAGGGAATGACACTGTGAAGTCTGAGCTTATAGTCTGGCACATTCAAGGTCCTCGGTCATTCAAAGTGAGCGCCATTGGCATTACTGTTTTTCCAGGAGTGATGTAAATTTTAGACATTATTTAGCCAATTTTAGCTAGATACTAGCCTGACACCATTAACTCCATGTTTGTTGGCAAAGGCAAGTCCAAGAATAGTGTGTGTGTGCACACGTGCACCTGCCCACCCACGGTCTGCCTCTCATAGAGCAAATGGGCAGCTCTCACCCTCTGCCTGCAAACAGTGCAAAGGGGAACAAGTCTCCTACTGGGAACATCTGCCCAGAGCAGGGAGAATTAAGAACTCCTGCTCATTTGGTAAATACAGTTTTGGTATGAGAATCTGGCCATGGAGATTGCATAAGGAATAAATAAGTAGGATCTCGTCTGGTTTTACTTCAGCCATTCTTATGTTTAAGTTTCTGTACTAGTCCTTAGCAGTTCAGAGGTCACAGATATCACTCAGATATACAAGATATATATTACTGTTTCATATGGTTTGTATTAGTGTTTGCAGCACATTCAGATAAATGTCCAGTGACTGGCACCTTCAAGATGATCCTTGTTTTATTCTTTTTGTATTTCAAGTTTTTCTTTCTCCATAGTATTGCTCAGCACAATGCCCTGAGTTAATTTCCTAATGAGGGCCATTTCAGCAGTTCTGTGGAAGGCAGCAGTTCTCCAGACTGACATTCTTTTGTGGCTTTAGAGCATTTGCTGCTGCAGTTTTCAGTAACACCAGGGAGCAGAGTTCTGAGGACTCGCTTTCAGAGACTTCCGGCAGTGTGTCTGCCTCTCAGCACATACATAAATAATTCCTCACCCAAATCATATTTCACAGGGAAATTTTTCTGTGGATTGTCAATGACATATTTCAGATTTATAGAGCATTAGAAATTGCTTAGAGGAAGAGTAAGAAAAGTCTTACATTTCCTCACAATACATTTCTAAGTTGTAAGTTTTTCCCTCCTCGCCAAATATTGCATTTTTATCTGTGGGTATGAGTGAGGGTCTTCCTTATGACTGTCTTTGTACTTCATTATACTTAACAGAGATCCCTGGTTAGTCAAAGTACAGTCTTTGCTGGGGAGGAGGAAATATTGCTGATGTTGCTCCAGCTTTTGAAATCACAGCAATGTCAAACAAAGTGCTTTCCTGTTGATTCTTCTCAGGGCTTAGATGAATTTTGAATCGATTTTGGTGAGAAACTCAAAGAGGTAAAACTATGAAGAGGTTAGTCACTTATATTTTACCTGAATCAGTGAGCAAGACACTCATTTTATGTTCATATATTTCATGCGTAATTTCTATTCTACCAGTTACTGATTTAAATTTATTTTTTTTAGTATTTTGCCTATGTCTTCCAAATCAATCCTCTGAATTCCTAACCCAAAGTTAAATATTATCCATTATTTACACTTCAATGAGACTAGCTTTATAAGAGGTAATCTCTCGATGAAGTTATGCAATTAATGCTGAAATATGTTAAGCACAGAGTGATCCCAAGGAGTATTCCCTGTAGAGGAATTCCCTCAAAGCATTCCAAAAAAACATCCCTTAAGGCTTTAGCTTAAAAATGCTTTAAGATTTAGTGGTAGACCTTGGCTGACCTAAGCAGATTTGATTAAAAAGCAGAATATTTTCCCTGCAAATATATCTGCAAATTCTATATAATTTCATAGTGAACATGTTTTAAGGCAAATTTGAATGATCCTAGTATACCCTTGCTCTGCTTATTGCACTACTGAACTTTGCCCATGTTGGTTTGTTTGTTTTTATCACTTTTTAGTTTACCAAATTAATTATTCAGTGTTTTCTTGAAAAACTGGGGCAAAATATTTTATATTCTGTTGAACTAATCAGTGGAAATACCAGTTTCTCTGGGTGGATGTGGTACACACCGCAGCCCTCCCCAGCTGCCAGGCTCGCTCCTCTCCTTCTGCAAGTAGGGCTTTAGCAAGCTCAAGGTTTACTTTTCCTTGTGATATTAGGTAATAGCCAGCATTTGGACAAAGCTTTTGCTTTAGAAGTCTTTACAGTCTTCATAGCCACAGTAATATGTGTTTTATTTGAAAACATTACACTTACTACCATCTAAAGAGGACATTATTGTTTAGCTATGTTTACCACTGTTCTTTCTTCGTCCCCCGCAACTTTCCAGCTGTTTTCCTGATGTCTTTCTAGAGTTACCCAGTGTATATTAGGTTTGCTTATTCYTACTCAATTCCATTTCCAGCCGAAACAACACACTTATGTTTCTTCCCCCAAGCTCAGTGTCCTCAGAGGAGTATTTAGGTTAAGAGCAGTTTATTCCTGGGCTGGAAATGCAGTAATTGTAAATAGGTTCATAAGCCAGGATTCTCCTTTGCTTGAGGCAGCTACTAAAAGCCTGGGTGATGTCTCAGATGCAGACAGAACCTGAAATTTGTGTAGCAGTGGGGCATGAAGCATTCCCATTGCTGCAGTAAGAGCAGCATAGCCTGGTATTTGTGGTATGGGTGGCAGAACTAGGGGTGAAATGATGTGGGCAGAAATACGTACAGAAAAGGGGCCAAACAGTACACGAAAATCATTACCCTTTAATGAGTTACCCAAGAGAACACTAAAAAGAAGGGCTTATGTGACAGATGAGGCTACAAAAGTCAGAAGCCTTCATCTAGTGGTAGTAAAGCTATTCCAATATATCCTTATGAACTAAATAATAGTGAATAACACTAAATAAATAAATAAATAAACAGTAAATAAATAAAGAGCTAAATCTATTATTTTGCATTTCAGGATAGCACTACATGAATTAGACCATTTCTAATCACTAAGGAAAACCTTCTATCTGAGACAGGGAAATATTTGTGGGCAGTATTTGTAGGCTGCTAGTACAATAGTGGCCTTATCCTGCTCTCAGTTGATTCGTAATCAATAGTGATGACAGAAATAACTGAGTAACTATTTCTCATAAAACTGTAAAGGAAATAAAGATTTTCTTCTAAAATATAGTAGTATCCCTCTGATAGGTGGCTATGACCTCTCCAAACAGATGGCTATACAGCTGGTCACACATTTATGTAGTTAGTAAATATTGCTGTTTCATGTGGATTTTTTGATGGAGGAAGTAAGCCAAGATTAAAAAAGGAGACCTAGTTTGTAAGTACAGTGGACAGAATGGGACCAGAGGGCGCTTTAGGCAGTGAAGTTAGAACTGTACCTGTAGCACCTATACATTGAGGATGAGCATTATCAGAAAGAAAAGAGTTAAATATATATACAGCTTTTAGTATGATAGCTGCAGATAGGTCTGGGTCACCTCTGTTGAGAGTCTTCAGCAATATGTCATAGATAGATAATGTCAGTGCTGAGAAAAAGGTGGCAGTTTAAGTGAGTAAAATCGGGGTAAAACCTTCAACCTGCTGTGAAGCCTTGTGTTCTTGTTAAAAGAGCAGACAAAACATTTCCTGGAAGAGAGTGATTTTGTGGGATCTCCACTATCCCCAGATCCACTGGTGATTTCAGAGTTTTCCTGCCATTATCATCCACAAAAAAAATGAAGCCAATTTGGAATAAGTGCCTGAATTAAGGGAATTGACAGAACAGCATGAAGAGAACTTAAATGTTGCAAAACCAGGGACAAGTTAAAATATGGTGTGCAAAATGAAGGAGTGCAAATCAGTTATTGGCCAAGGCTTATTTGACTCTACAGCATTCCTTAGAAATGATTTCTGTAATAGTGAGTGCTGCTAGACATGCCAGAGACAAGAGCTGTGGCATGAAGAATGACCAGCAGCTATGCTGCAGAGCAGCCTGGGTGCATGGTTTGACCCTCCAAAGACTAGGTACACTTTCCCTGTGGAGAATGGTCTCACAGTGCAGGTAACACGCCTCTTTTTTGTATGCTTGGCTAAAGGACAAACTCCTTGGAAGCTGTAAGAACCTGGGAAACGCACGGAAGGTGTGCAGATCACTGCAAGTAAGCCCAAATTCTATCTGCCATGCACACCATCAAAATTAGCTAGATTCTTCAACTTAGAGATGGGGAATGGAGTTCATGCAGAGTGCTGTATAGGCCATGCAGAATAACTGTTTAATTTAGGTGATAAAAATCTACATTTTATCTGGATTCCTTTATAAATAGAGGAAGTGAAATTTATAGTGATGTTTGCTCTGGTCCTGCTGTTTTTGTAATTTCATGGTAGGATTATCAGAAACTGCTTGAAGAAGTGAAGTTGCAGAAACTTCAGTACTTTTAATACCCATTTTTCACAGCAAAGGTTACACCTACATGCTGTATACAGCAAACTTAGTGTATGCAGTGCTTGTCAGAGAACATGTAGAAGAAATGGATCCAGCCTGGTAAGGTGTGTGATGTAGAAACTGAGTTCAGGTCTTCAACTCAGTTAGATTCTTTTATTATTTCCAATGTTAATAAAAAAAAAAAAAAAAAAAAAAAAAAAAAAAAAAAAAAAAAAAAGAAGAGCTGGTAACAAGCAGTCATCTTAAGCTTGCCAGCAACCCAGCCTGGCATGTTTTCTACCCAGAGCAGGAGATGTTTCCTCATTATTGAATACAAATATTTCTCCTCGTTCCCATGTCTCTTAGCAGTGGAGTTTGAACACTGTGAAGCACATGCTGCAGTTCAATATAACAAGAAGAATTCTCACAGAATTCAACAAGATGTCATTTTATCAAATCTGAAACTCTCCAGAAATATAATAATCTCACAGAATTTTCTAGGGAAGAAAATCTATATATGTATGACATATATTCAATATATTTCTCAGATATATAGGGAAACTTCTGCCAAAGAGATTTCAAAATCGTCAGGAGTTTAGGCGATTTGGTTAAGATTAGTTAAGATTTAGTGTTTTTGAGACTTGTCCTCTGCCTAAATAGTGACCTGTTGTATCTGTGAAGGTTGTCTTCATGGAAGATCTCTCTCTAGTTTGATCATCTAAACCCTGGAAAACCTTCAAAACAAAGGTATAGCAGAGGGTAATCTGTCTGATCCAGGGTAGCAGATTAATTACTAATCTTTTGCACATCAAAGGATGCATGTATTGATGATAGCCCTAATTCCCATACTCCTAGCTCTTCCGTAATACTCCAGCCTCTGAAAAAATCTCATCATCTGTTTTAAAATAGAAAGGAATAAAACTACAGCATTTTGTTAGTGTAGGTTTCTTGTTTTCCAGACAGCCATCTCCCATAACACGAGTTTGATAAGAGAGTTTTCATAGACATTGCTGCAGCGAGCTCCAGTCCTTATGATCCACAAACTGGTGATGCCCACAAAGTGTAATTCATTTAGAAATATATAAAATTGTTTACCTTCAGAAATAGAAGGGATCATCTGGAGACAGGACAGTATGTAGTATGCACAGATTGGGTCGCATCCTTTTGACTCATTTGAAAGGCCTCTGATAAGAGCTGGGGTCAGACACACAGGAGGCATACGTAGGCAGCTGCATTACATGCATTTGTATATAGCTAATAAGAACAGTTATCTGGAAGGCAGTTATATTGGTTCCCATATTACTGTGTTGAGTAGAGAGCAAGGACATAACACTTTAATCTTTTTGCTGTTTTCAATCTCTTTTAACAAGAGCATTACAGCAAATGCTGTCAAGAGTTTTAATAAAACAAACTGTGTTTCTGAGCGTTTTTATTCATTTCTTCTTGTCTTTATAGGCTAAAAACATATTAGTGGGTCTAAGTGAGGTAGATTGCTCTTCTCTCTCACTCCCTGCTGCGTGTCCCTCTCTGTCTCTCAATTGCTTTCTACAGTGCTGCGTGCTAGGTAGCTTTCCCTTTGCAGGAAAAAAAAAAAAAAAAAGAAAAAGCCCTCTCAAAGAGGGGGCTCCCCACTGGCACCACAGAATATACCTGGGTATTTCCTCACAGAGGCTGTCAGTCAGTCTCCTTGTTTCCCCACTGCCCCAAACTCCAAAAGAGCCTGAAATGCCTCCAGCACAATTTTGGAAAGACTCAACTATTTTCAGATGGTTCAAGCTGGAGATGGAGGTGGGATGTAGAGGAAATATGGTGGCAGGGCAAGTTCCCCACTCCATTCAGATGATGAAGCTTTGGTGGCACTGGTGTGTTGCAGAACTGGAACTGCGGAAGCCTGCAGAGCCAAACTACTACAGGCAAGATGGATATGGCTAGGGAATGTCCCATGTTCAGTAACTGCCCAGGAAGTCAACTAAATAACAACACAAACCCAAAGGATAGTACTGGAGAAGGTTGAGAATACAGACTGGCTGAGGGCAAAAAAACAAACCAGAAAGTGTGCCAATAACATGTAACCTGATTAAATGGTGCACAGCTGCCGCTGGGTCACAGGAGAGAGAGAATCTGTTTCCTGTCCTCCAAGCACAGACAATACTGCATTCATGAAAAACCCCATCATTTACAAATGAAAAAGTGATTCCTTTTTATGTATGTAAGTGATTTAAAATTGTGTCCACTTCTTTCTTCACATCAAGTCCTTCCCAAGCAGTTACTTTTCGCCCCTCTGAAGGTTTCCTTGTGCACATAAAAACCTCTGTCCAGCATTACATATGCTGGGAACCAAGGCTTGTGTAACCTGGTGAGGTCTTCCTGCTGAGAGCCACCACCTCCATAAGGAGAGCCCAAGAAAGATCATTTCAAAAGTCAAATGAGCAAGTGTCACTACATGAAGATGACAGAAACTATAGGCAAGAATGTGTCTTAGGGACTGGTTGTCAGAGATGATTCTTCCCTGACTCAGCCGTGAAGTCACAGGCATAGTAAGATACAGGTAAAACATTGTTCAAGAAACATCAAAGAAGCAGTTTGGTAAGGCAAATTACTAAAAATGAAATGAGCTGATAAGAGTCTTTAATTATATCTTTGACTACAACAGGACGATTATTTTTACAATCCTCACAAAAAAAAAAAAAAAAAAACATGCAAAAACACCTTTTGTCCTCAAGAATATAAACAGAGGAAAAACTGCCTATCAGCTGCACGTGACCTACTCGATGCTAGATATTATAGTTGGGCAGAGAGTCTGGCAGATAGGTGCCTTGGTTGGAGCTTTTCTGGGGAAAGGATGTGGAGTTGGGAGGAAAAAGGTTTGGCAAAAATCTGACTGTTCGGTCCCACCTCAGTCTCAAACCTGTGAAACAGCTGTGTGAAAATTCTCGTGTTTTTGAAAAAGTCTTTTGCCAAGGCTTTATGTGGATCTAGTTGTTTAGCAGCTTCCTAACATCAAGATAGGGTCCTCTGGCCTTTGGTCACTTGTCTCACACCTTCTGCACATGGCAAAACTTGCTCATCAAGATGGGAAACACTACAGTGTCCTGATCTATTTTTGCTAGGAGTTGTATTTATCTTTTGTCATTAACTTTTCTAAGATACTAGGTTTTGGTTTTAATGGTGCAATATTTTCTCTTGTATATCCTGCATTTGTAGAATACAGGACTTCTTCAGCCAGTCTTTTTGACATTCATCCTCGCAAAGAGAATTCACTTTGTTTGTTTCTCCATGGCAAGTCAGGAGGGTCTGGCTGCACCTGAGGGCCAGTCAGAGTATTTGTGCACTGACTGAGCAGCACAGTAGAATTAAGATGCCTTTTTTTGTCTTAGTTTTCCTGAGCAGCCTCACATCAGGAAAGTGAGCAGCATTTTACTGACCTCTGCTTGAGGGTTAGTAGAAGGGCATTTGTGGCAATTCTCGTGAATAAATGCAGTCAAGTTAAAAGGAATAATAGCTAGTAGTAGCATGCAGTTGATACAGTTAAAAMCAAATCTTCAAAAGCCATTCTGAAGAGCTGATGTATTGCTATATACCCAAAATACAGGGGCAAACATTCTTCTAATGAAAAATTTCTGATGCAATGCAAATAGTGTTCTATAACCACAAAATGCAAGCACATAACTTTCTATTTCCAGTCCCCATTGGGATRCTAGCATCTTGTGATAGAAGTATTTGCTTCGACAAGAAGAAATTAATTTTAGAGTCACTTATTATGCAGCACAGATCTTTTTAATATTGGTTGTAAAGCTGGAAAAAAAAAGCAAGAGAAATGTCTCCTCTTTGATTTAAAACACTTAAGTTGTTATATATTATTTATAATTTTATCCTCAGTACGAAAGGTAACACTTCTAATGCATGGCCATCAGTACCTCCCCCGCATTTGAAAGCTAGAGTTGCATATATTGGTGTTTTATTTTTCTTTTTTATACAGTAAAATGTGATATATGATAGTTGGTAACTTCATACAGGTACTTATATGGGACTTCTTAGAGTCATAAAACCTCTGAAGCAGAGACTCCTGGAACATGAACATTGACATAGTGCTTCTGGAGCACCCGAGCCGAAGCTGGCTGATGAAGATACGTGGTTTGTGTTGGTGTGGTGCATGGAATTATAAGCACTGCAGGGTTTATTTTCTCTCACTCGCGCATGCACCCTCACACATACAGAACTTGCAGAGCTTCTCCAGTGTTGGGAGCAGGAAGCAGTAGTCCGGCAATCTTTCCCTCTTGGCAGGGGGGAGGACAGGCTACCTTAAAGAAGTCAATAATCTGCTTTTGCTTCTGAATTTTTGTCTGTGAATTKTTGCAAGACCAACTAMGGGCAACTTTTATTTAAATAGTCTGCAGAGTGTTTGCTGCTTGTTTAATCATTCAAATACATAAATGCTCTGTGAGTGCTGCAGTGTTGAGTCTGATTGGGCAAAGGCTGTGAGAGGGGAGGTTTTCTATACGCAGCAACTGTTGGGACCCAAGCACCCAAAAAGCACCATGGGAGTCTGCGGTTTAACATAAAGTGCTAGTCAAATAGTTGCTTGTGTCTGGAACCGTAAACTTTCAAAACTTCTTATAAGCRTTATAGCTCCTTTAAAGCTGTCATACAGTACATATAAATGACAGCACCAAACCTAGAAATAGTTTGCAAATGTTTGGATACAAAACTGAAGTTGAATATATATTGTAACCTTGATTTCTTATTTTAAATGGTTTAAAAGAAGCAAAAGGGGAAAYATCTTCTTTAAGGACTTAAATATTCTGGATATTTGTGTTTATTGCCTTTTAACCTTCAACTGACAGAATTTAGGTGACTGTCATAACCCACCTCAGCTTTTAATATGCAGGACAAAGTCATATGCAAGTGTCAAAATTAGCATTGTCATCTTTTCTGTTGTCTGTTTTACTGCTACACAGAGCTCTAGTCTACTCAAAAAATACACCTGTAGTGTCTGTTACTAGCACAGTCTCCTGTAAGGTTTGACTCAAACCTCACATGCATACAAATTCACTACGTTTTTCTCTTCCAAGAATAAATACATTTGGAGGATCATCAATACATATAAACATAGCATAAATAAAGCAATGAATTTTTTCATTCTCTACTCCTTATGCTAATGAAATTTACTGGAAAACAACAGCAACAACAACAACAAAACAGAAAATGCAATTCCCCCAGCCGTATTCACATTGCAGTAGACGGCACAATTCTGTACTTACAGATCTTAACAGTGAAATGTCTCAGGATCTTTACAATTTTCTGCCGAACTGTTTGAAGCTCTCAGCAAGCCACAGTGTTCACCGAGGCAGAACGCAGCCGTATGGAATRTCTATGCAGCTGGGAGATAATGGAACGATTTTCCCAGCTGGGACTACAAGCCTTTTATCCACTGAGCATTGCGTGTCTCTTCCCTGGTATTAGCCGTGAAATGCACTGCTTTCCCGCTGTATTTGTGATAGGACCCACACAATTAGTGCTTGAATCAGATACACAGAGCTACTACAGTTTATGAATATTGCTATCTAGAATCTTGAATGTATAAAAATTAGCTCCGTGCTAATCATCCTTCAGGCAAGCTGAGAGAGCGAAAGCGCAGCTGTCATACTAGTAGCATAAAAGATTAAATGAGCTCTTACTATTCTTTTCATACAAATAGGAGTTCCTGTCAGGTAATCAGAAAACCTCTYGCCTTGAAAACTGGGTCACCTCTCAGATTAAGAATAGGAATGGAAATAATTTTGTTCGGTTCTTCGTCCCACATTTGCTTCATAAAATTAAGTTTATAGGATGCAAATTTACACCCAGATTATATTCCAGTGCTGACTGTATTAGTGAAACACTTAATTACTCCTTCAATGCTTTACATTTTCAATAAAGARGGAAAAACTTGTTTGTTTAAAGTAGCACAGACATAAGTCCTGATTACATGTAAACTTCAAACTTTCTTAAATTTCCACTGTTCCTCTTGGGACTGCTTTAGCGAGATCAAGTAGAAAGCTCAGACAAGGGAATGCCTTTCCCCTAGTAAGCAAAAGTTATTTGTATTCACAGAGAAGGGGAGTGGAAACAGCACTTTTCAGAATGTTTCTTCAAGTAGCAGCACAGTTGAGTCACTGACATTACTTCACCATGTTTTAATGCAATCTCAATGTAAATCCATTAGTTTGTAATGGGATTAATTGCATGCCTGTCTGAGCAGTGGCAAGTTGAGAGGAAGTGGAAGCCAGGTGACAAAACCACATGGAAGCATGTGCATGTGTCAGGTAGACCCAAAGAAGAATTCAGGGGAAAAAAGAAAAAAAGCTCTTTGTGTCTTTGTTAGCTGGTTTGAATTTAGCCCACGTGGAAACATGGAGCTGTGGAGCAGACTCGCTCTGTTTCCAGCCTTGCTACTGGCTCCTGGAAGCTTGCGTTTGCTCCGGTTTGAAGCATTCATGTAGCTATTCCCATGTAGCCTCCATGGCCCGGCGCACTCCGGATCGTCCTGGCTGCCTCCTCCCACTCCTGTTTCCACGTGGCCATGCTGAAGCAGAGCGGGTCCTTCCTCTGCCTCAGGGCCATTGTGCTCCATCCTCAGCCAGAAAGACTGCTGGCCACTTGTCTACTTTCACTTGAAATGGCAGTTTTGTTAAGACATCTTTGCAGATCCATTGAAGAACTATAGTGGAAGAGGCAGGGAAGAAAGGGTCTCTCCTAAAAGCAGAGGAGAACACATGCTCTGAGAAGGTTTCTGGCATCCGTGCACAGGGCAATGKCAGTCCATTAGATGCAGGCTGAATGAAGATATCCAGAGCCAACCAAATCTGCATGGAGGTCTTCCCACATGCCTTTGGAAGTGCCAGGCTGTCCTTAGCTGTTCTCTGTTTGCAAATGGGAAAAATGGGATTGCAGGTAGCCGGGGGGTACTGCAGAACAACATTGCTACAGCGAGGAAGGTGTCCGTGAGTGGGGCGGCAGTGGGACCTGGGGACAGATGCCCCAGGGGGTGCGGCAGTCCCAGGACCAAGGGGCACTCAGCGCTCCCCCTCCTATCGCAGTGCACACAGAACCATCCTCTTGTTTAACAGAAACAATTTCACACTTCCATCCTGTGAGCATCTCAAATGAGCTGTACCGACAATTAATTAAGCCTTGCAGCACCTACTGAAGTAGACAGGCATTATAATTAGCAGTCCTATTTTTAATTAGGAACAAAATTTGAAATGGAATCTTAGTTATTTCCTCATTAAAATTTTCTTTTAAATAATTGGAGTGCTTTTTCTAATTTGTATCAAGAGTAAATAGAGACAGACTTCCTTACAGCGGATTAGCCCATCTTCTTGTTGCAAAATTTAGAAGTGTATTAAAAAACAAATATTTTCTCTGTCGAAATAAATGATTTTGCCTGTGCATTAATTGTCTAAAAAGACTCCCTGGGAACAGGACTTCTTGGTTGCTGGGGAAACTAATACTGTGCAAACTTTTTTGCTTCAAACTGGGAGTATAAACAAACAGTTTAGAAATGTCCCTTAATTCTGAAAGTAAATTACCCATTGCAGGATGTCCAAGTGCTTTTTATTTTTCAGAAATATTGGAATGTTTAAATACTGCTCAATTTTGAGCTTCTGAATCTTTAAATTGTGCATTAGAACTTGTTAAGTTCTGAATTTGAATTTCTGAAGACTACATTATACTTTATTAAACGCTATGCCAGCATCTTTTAAAATTGATTCAGTAATGTTAAAATTAAATATCAAAACAGTCTGTTCCTAAAGGTCAGGATAGAACTTTTAAATGTTATCAAAATGTTGTGTTTTTCCCTAATTTTCTTTCAAAATAAATTTTCAATTACATTTTTTTGCCAAATGTTTCACTTCTGAAGAATTGCCATATTTTAGCAGAAAATAAGCTGAACACAGATCAAAAAGCCTACTTTAAAATGTGTTACCATACTGTATTTCCAGGAGTCACAACCCACTTAGACAATTCATTTCAACCTTTAAACCTACTTGCTAGGAATGTTTTGAGGCCATCAGAGCAGGAGTTGCCCCTGTCCTTAAGAGCAATTTAGAATGAGATTCCAGTTACCCCAAAAGTTAGCACTAGTTTCTGAAAGGACAAAAATTTCCAGAGCTTGGAAGGAGTTGCACAACATCCTTGTGTACCTTTCAGGACACTGTTGTACACTAAAAGTAATGCACAGATAGGATCTACGCTTTAAACTGGAAGGTTGATTGGATCTAGAGTATAAGCTGGAAGACAGAAGTGAGTAAGGAGGTGTTTGGCCAAGGTGTTTCCTGAGAAAATTCTGAGAGGGCCTGGAAGACGTGCTCTGTACTTTCTTTGTAAAAATTGCAGATGCCTTCAAATAATACATGCATTCTTTTTGTAAATGCTGTCCCTATACCTTCAGAAAAGGTATAGAGCTTTCTGTCTTGGTGCTGGCTTCTTATAGATTATTTTTCTTGTGTGCAGTTTTTCCGTCTCGTCTTTAGACCTCATAGAAGATTGGTGTCTTTAGCAAAACTGTAAGTGAATTAGATCAAGGACTAATATGATGTGGACTTTTTTTTCTGTTGTGCTCCAACAGCAACTTGTCCTTGAGCTAGTCCCTATGATCACAAAGGCAAAATTTAAGGACAAAGATGAAACCCACTTGAACAAAGGAATATGGTTGTGTCCCACTGTGTGTGTTGTTCAGGCGGTGCCATCTACGGCTTTGAAACTGATCTATTAAGCAACTTAAATTGCTGTTTGGGGTTAATGCTGTGTGTATGATTTTGGTTACTCTAAAATCTTTGATCATCTCTGTGAATCCATAGCCACTGCTCAGATAAGATTAAAAGTACATTTTTCAGGGCTTATGAGGTAATCATTGTAGAGGCAACACTCCTGGGCCTCAGTCGCTAAATAAAAAAGATTTCTTACAATTAGTGGCTCTACTGCAGGCRTCCTTTGTGATGTTGGGGGAAGTTCCTACCTAAAGCTACCCGTGCTGCTTTTACAAAACTTCACAGTGTTTCTGTGTACTGCTGGCGGTAATTACCTTTAAATCACTGCTTAGTTTTCCCACAATCCTGTTAAGACATTTTCTGAAATATAGAGCAACACTCAGTAATTGCAAAAAAAAAAAAAAAAAGCCAGCTAGGTGAATGCACATCTGTAGTTCTTCTTTAATATAGAATTAATTATGTGTTTGTAAAATCAGGCTCTTATATGACCTTTGTATCACCTCTGGTTTTAGAAATCTTGCCAGAGAGGCATCTACTAACTGAGAGGCAGATGTTGGAGAACATGGCCCAACTGAGAGTAAAACTTTTTAATAATTCACTTGTCTTTTAATAAAAATTAAAAGCAATACAAAATTAATGGAGATACCAAACAAGCCAGAAAGTTCACCTGTAGATTACATGGTTGTGGGTATCCATTCTGATGTTGGGATCTGACATTCAAAAAGCCTTGAAAGCAAAGAGAAGACTGCATTATTGCACCCTGCGCTCCCCAGAAAGTCTGCTGCTGGCACTGTGTCAGTTCACCTGTCTTCTGGGGTTTGTCACCTTCATATTGAATATACATCAGGTATTTCTGGGATTTATTTAATTGAGTTATAAATTGAGGAGCAACAGTTGTCAGAACAGCTGAAAACAAATTTCAAATGATTTTAGGAGATGGGACTATTTTTAGAGAAGGATCGCTGTAGCAGTGAATTGTGTCAAGTGACTGGACGGCAAAATTTAAGGTCAGTGCCTTACTGTAATTCCATGTGTCATGGCTTCATTTAGCTAYTCAACAAGATGAGCAGCTTTTACAGTATGTTGCTATTCATTCATTAGAAAAGCTTTTCATATACCTGATTATGATCAACTCATAGGCCTCGACTGAACAGAAATCCTACATTTCTTATTATGCAACTGGAGAGAGCACAGAGTCCCAATAGTGTCTTCTCTGTGTGCTTTAAGAACAATGTGGAAGAATGATAATCCAGAAAATTTAATGTGTAGGACGTATTTTAAGATAGAATAAATTCTTCTTCCGTAGTTACTTTAGATTCTGTTTTCATTTTTACAGAAAAAAAAAAAGGAAATTTAAGAAAAAGGGATATGCAGGTTTATTGTAAGCCATTTAAAGAACAGGGTGTGTATTTACTCTCCTGAGTATAAAAAAGGCACAGGTAACAATATTGGAATTAATGTCCTTTTTCATACTAAATCTTTTAGGGAAACAAAATAGGCTAATATAGCAATTTTTTTTCTGTCCTAACTGTAGTCTTTATATGCTATATGTAGCTTAGATATAGGATAATCTTTTATTGGTTATGAGGTAGTGATCAAATACAGTTATGGACAGCCTAATACATAAATTGGCCATTGGTAATGCTTTAATTACACAGGGTGAGCAATTACTTTCCATGTGAGCATGTACACACACAAGCACATGTACAGAAACACAGAAAAGCAGATCTCTGGACTGTTGAGGCTCTAACTCAATGAGATGAGGAGAGGAGGGAAAAAAATCCATTTGGTGATGCAGTCAGTCCTGTTAAAGTAGCAGATTGATCTCAGCCTCCAGAATAAATGCTAAGGTTTTTTCAGTGTTAATCCCTGTAGAATGCCTTGGTTCTTAATGATCGTTTCAGCAAAGGTGACCTCTGAAACTCTGAATAATGCTCTCTGTAGAGCCTAAATGGTTCCTATACATTCACTTGATCTGCATTATTCTCTGATGCCATTTCACTTCAGCTACACTGCAGTGGATTTGAAAACTTTCTGTCCTCTACAGATACCTGGTTGTGACTGGGGCGGGAGGGAATGCTCAAATCAATACTTGTAAGCTTATCTATAATGGAACTGAAAGCTCTTTAACCCTAGAGCTGAACTGTCAGGCCTGATTGGAGATAATTGGACAAGGAAGTTTCAAAAGTATAAGCAAAAATAAACACAAAGGCTTTTATTAAAGTTATTTTTGATATAGCTGGTGGTGTTATGGAGTGTGGTTTCAATTTTGAGAGTATAACCAAGTGCAACCACTGTTGAACAGCCTTAGCTATCATGACAATTACAGTGTTCTTAGTGATACTTTTTAATGCCCTCAGAATGGCTTTGTGGCTAGCTGTAGCATGGTTTTCTATTCATAGTATATACTTTAAGAATGTCTTGGGGGGGCTATTTATCTTTTTGTTTGCACTATTTTTTCCCTTTTTTTTTAATAGAAAACAGCCATCTGACAAAATACCAGTTGTGTTTCCAGATTTTTAGGGTTTTATTTGTGATTGCAGTTTCCTGGATCTGAACTATCAGATAAGTGGGTCACTTTTCACATTGATTTTCCTTAAGGGAGAGAAAACTAGAAAAATGGAGCCTGGATATTACAGAGCACTTCCAGTGCTACTCATCACCATTCTGCTAAATGGATCCATGTCCACCATCTGTGCCGTGACCAGGACCTTACAGAAAGCTTTAGTTACAGAKCTTGGGGCAGCTGCTCACTTGTGCCTCCTTCCACGCGTGAGATTTTTTCCCCCGGTACTTGCCCTATGGTTCTCAGTTAYGTTTTGTGAAAGTTCTTGCAATACAAACGCTTCATTTTGTGTCCAGGCACTTTTTGATCAGTACTAACATGCCTTATAATGGTCTTTCTGTGATACTACCACTATTTGTGAGGTCTGTTTCCCATAGCTTCCCTGAAGTTGCTGCAGCTTCTATAGTGCATTTGTTTTCCCCTCTCTGTGCATGTTTGTACAAATTCTCAGTTACTGAGTTTTTTGTGGATGAGATTTTTGTTTGATTGTATATTTTTTTCCAGATCTCTACTACACAAATGCCAGTAGGTAACTGTTCAATGGAGTCTTAAAAAATTGCTTCAGGCACTTCTATTAGACATTCTAATCTTCTGTTCATTATGCATTTCTGTGTTATTATAATGATGTCTTCAAGGAATTTCAGATCKAATACTAAACACTTCCCTTGGATGGGTAATATTATGATTGGGGTCGAGGGGGAAAGGGAATGTCAAATCCTCGGCACCTTGCTTTAGGAAAACCTGTTACATTTGTTCCTCGGCAGCTTTTCTGGCAGCCCTGCTCCACTGTTGCCTGGGATCATTCCTTAGACTGCACAGTCTCATCCGCACTCCTGCCTGCTCTTCTTCCCCAGTCTGCACTAGCTTTATATTGGTTTTACATTTGTATCTGGAAACAAACATCCCATTCTGGGACTGAAGGCAGCAGGGAGAAGGAAGTTGATTCTGACACCATTCAGCCTGCAGTATCTCAGCCTTTTTGTTAAAATTGTCACTCTYGTTCACAGTACAGCTCTTAAGAGCTGCTGGTTTGGTGCAGCTTGGAGCAGCTACATTATACTGAAATTTTGCTACGAACTTCATCATGTATTATGATACCTCTTCTTTACAGAAAGAGGCAAGCAGAGGATATTCTTAGCCTAATTGGGATCTACTTGACCACTTCTACCAGAATATATAATATAAGCAGATAGTTCAGTTCACATGTAGTACTATCGGCCCTCTGTCTAGCTAACCTGAGACACCTTGCTCTGCATTTTCTATCAAAATTCTAATGGTTCCCCTGCTTCCATTAAAACTGACAAATGTTCCATTGTAAAAAAAATAAAGAAGATTAGCTGAAACTGAGTTTTGGTTGTAGAGTTTTTCTACTGACTTCCTATGGACTTAGATCAAGCCTGTAATTCTTAGAATTTTCATATACCCTGAGGAAAACAATTTTGCTGTATAAGATGAGCATTACCTTTACAAAATAAAATAATGTATTTTCAAGTTATTTAATTATATATATGTGTTGGTGGTTGCGTAACGCTTAGAGTGCAAGAAAATTAAATGTTAAAGGAAATACAAACAGTAAATTACCTGCAGCTTAGGATCTGTATTTACATTTGAATATCTAAGTAATAATGCCTTAATATATGTACAAAATAACCCAAAACTGCTAGAAAAATCCTACCTCCTACCTGTTTTGCCTCTAAGCCTCAATCTCAGTTTCTCTCTTAGACCCATCCATCTTCCTATCCGTAGAGATCTGACTGACCCATTCAGTGCAAATCAGCATGAAGAAGAGGAAAAAGGACTCAGAAATCTCCTGCAGGAGGGCAGTTCACTAGTTCTTTTGGTGAGTGAGATACTGATGGACTTCACAGGCCATAAGCAGAGGCCAGGGTCAGAACAAGTGGGAGGCCTGTGCCTGAATGGATGGCACAAAACAGAAGGAGTTCATCGCTAACTTCTGTGAGTGACACACACATGAGGCCTGCAAACATGTCCATACACATGTACTTCTTGCCTCAAACAAGGATACCTAGCTTTGGCTCGCTGAGTTTATCATACCAAGATGTTAGCATCTGCAAATAAGATGATAGTTAATACATACAGAGGCCCATTGCACACCAACAAAATACAGTCTGAAGTTTCTTATTAGGCTGTCATCTTAGTATATGGCTCTTTCTGTGCTGTAGGACAGACATAGGACATGCGTATGAGCTAAGTTTGCCAGTGGTTCTGTCTTTTATGTCCTAATCATGCTGTGATACTTACTCATTGATACTTGTGTCCCCAAGTCACCAAGACAGTCAAAGGAAAGGATGAGAAAGCAAAGGGGAAGGGGGTCGGTTTGTGTTTCAATTTCTGTGATGCAGATGGTTCCTCAGGTACATGATCGTTGAGCATTCATGCCTCTACGTTCTCTGTTTTAGAGAATTAGAAAAATAGACATTATGTCCATCCTCCTTTTTTTCAGAAAAAAAAATTGCCATTTCATAGAACAGAACATTTTAAAAGCTTATTATTTATATTAAAGAAAAAAAAAAGTAATTCAGTAATGTTGAAATATTGCTCAAAAAAAGTTAAGAACAGCACATTTTGAGTCCCATGTTCTTATGCATTTGGCCATTTGGGTTGGCAGGTTTCTACTCTGGGAATGGACTATACACACACTAGTGTGTCTGAGGAGCTGGGGAGAAAGTTTTCTTGAAGCAGAGYAGAGCAGCAGTTTTCTGGGTTCTGTCTGGCAATGTGCTGTCTTCAGGGACCGGGGTGGATGGTGGTATCCCCTTAGCTTTGCCCATATGAGTGACGAGATTGTACTGCACCTCGAGTTAATGAAGCAGCATAGAGATTAAATTATTTTCCAGGTATATGTTTCTCTATATTCATTTGATGTGAATTGTTACCTGAGCTGTTATCCTGATGCTTCTAATCATAAAAAAAATTGATAAATCCCTTTTTTTCTTTTTTTTNGGTAACTAGAGCTCTGTTATCAATTTAAGTCATATTGGTACAAGGCACAAACTTTTTCATTTATCAAGGCTTTTCTTTCTGTCTGCATTCCTGATATCATGTAAGAACAGAGTATAAGTCATCTCAAGGTGGGGTGAGGATTTTTTAGTCAAAAAATATCAGTTTTGTAGTTCCCATAAAGGCCAGGTGATTTCTCATTTGTKTTCTATGGTAAAACTTCATGCTTTATGGTATGTTTTTGTTTTCATTCATTCCTATTTTATCTAGAGAACAGTATCACTGAATTACTGTTRCAGTAATTTTCTAATCTGAAGAAGTCTCCTAGGTGTGAGTGTGGRGGGAGAGTAGGTGAAAAGGTGGTGAATTGGCTTGAATGCCACTGCGGGTCTGTAACCGCCCAGCCTGGGGTCATTTTTATAGAAAACTCAGGCATTGCCAGCTTGAATTGCAAGAGTGGACCTGGYATTTTGTGACCTGATGAATGCAACCCAGTTTGCCTTTCCCTCTCACCACTTTTGGCGATTTAGCCCCTATTTTGATTTGGAAAAGGCGATGGCATAGRAGTTCACTGTATTTCTTTTAATATTAGAAAAAATACTCTGTCTCATGGTGAACATACTTCAGTTGACCAGATTTATCCAACCTGCAGCTTCCAGCAAATGATAATATTAATTTATATTAGGAATYTGGGGAACAATAATGAGATTTCGATTTCCATGATTTAGAGGCTCAAGTTGGCTGAAGAAGTAAAAATGATCTGTAACAATATGCATGAATCGCAGCGAGGAGGGATCCATCACCAATAAGATATTCACCCAGTCATCTGTTAATTCTCCGTCCCGTCTGGAGCAGAAGTTCAAGGGAGCAGATAATTGTTGATTAGGGAGATACAGGTTGGTGAATTTTAAAAATGAAACAAACACGCACATGGATAATAATGGCAATTCACTTGATCAGGTAGATGACTTATATTAAGGGAATACTTGGAAATTAARATCTGTGTACGCTGCATCATAGTTCCCACAATGACAGAGGCAGATAAATCACAGAATCACCAARTGGTTGAGGTTGGAACAGATCTCTAGAGATCATCTAGTCCGTCTAGTCCAACCCCTCCATGCTCCACCTASAGCATGGGGCACARGGTGGCRTCCAGGYAGATTTTGAGGGTCTCCAGAGAAGGAGACTCCACAACTTCCCTGGGCAGCCTGTTCCAGGGCTCTTTTGCCCTCACAGCAAAGAAATTCTTCCTCACATCTTCCTGTGTTTCAACTTGTACCCATTAGCCCTTGAACTTAATGTGTTTTAACCAACCCTAGCATTTCAACTCTTACCTTTGTTGTAACACAAGCCAAAATACTGTCTGAATTCTGGTTAGAAAATTTTTAAGTCGTATTTAAGTAAACACAAAGATTGTAAAGTTTGCAGGGATTTTTTTTTTCCATAGCAAGATACTATTTCACATATACTTAAGATTGATGCCCTTGAAATTTTGACTCTTTTCCATTTTGAAAAGAGAGAGTCCAGCAGATGACTGGTTGCAAAGACTAAAAATGCTTTCGCTTCTAAACTGGCAGATGAGTTGTAATGGTAATTTTCAGTGATTGAAAGTGCTGATTGTAGAATAATTTATAGCATAGAATTATGTTAGAGTATGGTGAGGAAATATTGGAAGTTTATATCTATTTTCATTGAATAAAAGACAAATTAATTCCTCTGAATTATATACTGGAAGATCTTAGCATCTGGCCATTAATATGAGGAATGGAAGCTCTAACTTTCAGTGTTCTCAGCTGCAAAGAGGAGTATGCCCATACCTGGAGTGGATGCTGCTAAATCCCACATGTCTGCACTGYGGTTTTAACCCCAGTTATAATCACAAGCGTCTTCTGCAGTTAAGTAGTAGCAATTAAGCTTTGACAGTCCTTTTTTGCTGAAGGAAAATGAAGTGAACAAATGAAAAAAATCTGATGGACTTACTGCCCTRTATATAATTCTTCCACATGAATGTGAAATTTGTGGGGGGAAAAAAAMATACAGACTGTAACCTTAAAACTAAAAGGTCTGCTTTCTTCTATTAAATGAAGATCTATTTTGAGGTAGTATATTGTGGCAGTTCATATAAACCACAGCCAGAATGGATTGCACATTTTTTACTATTATAAAAATGTACCAAAGCTCCTCAGTTCCATTACTCATGTAGTGCTTTTTTATTRCTCTAGTTCCTTCATTTTAGGCTGCCATTGATGTCAATGATAATAGCTCTGTGTAAAGAAGTAATTAAACCAGGCTGTCTCTATTTAGCCAGCCAGTTTCTGCTAGTTCACCAGGCCAATATTTGAGCATCTCTACCTTTACCAGCCTTTGATCTAATTCAAAATATAGAGTTCACTGTATTATAGAGAGGCCATTGTCTAATACTGCTGTTACATTGGTCTCCCTTTGGGTAACCACTATATAAAATCCACTTATTAAAAGCATATACATGAGAGTAGTGGATAGCATATTATAGCTGTGGTTTTACTGCTGAAAATGTAGTTATTTGAAGATCTCAAAAGCTGTAAACCTGTACATGGAGTTTTAMAGTGCTGAGGAAGCTTAGATAAATTAAAGCATACATTTTTTCTGCACCTTTCTTTGGATTATGTTTGGAGATATTTTTCATTTGTGTTATTTTTTTATTTAAAATACATATACAAAATATTCCTCTTTCTTGTTGTAGCCAAAATTAATGAAAGGAATATAATATTCAGACAGGGATCATCTGTATAAAGTCACTTGTGAGATGCTTTGTATAGAAATATCCTTATGTTTTGACATGCTGATTTCTTGTTTTCTGACAGTGGTGTAATTTGCTCTAAGAATTGTTTCAGTCAGTGCTCAAATATTTCTTATGCAGCATTGGTTAGAAATAATTGAATTTTGTTAAGTTATATTAACCTTCACTGTGGAAAAAAAAAATCTCTATGTAATCCCATCAACTTCCCCCTCAAAAATGGGTTTAATTAAAACTACTGCCTCTTAAAACAGACCATCACTTATGACTATAATGGAGTTGTGCAGGTTAGTTTTTGTATTACATATGGTAATTTTTTCTTGCTGTTGCCTTGTAGAATTGTAATAAGAGATACTGTAATTAAGGATCAGCCTGGCTTTCCATTTTAAACCTCTAATATATTTCAGGGGTGCATGTAAGTCTACAAGGATAAATCCTGCATAGGCTAGTGCTTAGTAAAASACAAATCTCAGCTCAGGAAGCATTTCACTCACTCATGGTGTGCCCCAGAGAAGCAGCAAGAACATACAGGCAGTTTGCTGTGGCTTTCAGGCAGCACAAGGTTTGTTCTCATCATGAAAGATATTAACAGAACCAACAGGCCTGATGTAAATAGATATTAAATGCTATAAAGAGCAACACAGAGTGAAGCGTTTTTGCTTTATTGGACTTAGATACTGCTACATTTTTAGAAAGGCCTTGAACCATACGGATTTCATGGACTACTTAAGACTGCAGTATTTAGCCCATTCTCAAAATATGCTCTTGTTCAAATGGTTCCCAACAGCTTAATGGCCCATCACTCTTCTCATAGCATAACCATTTGTGTAAATCTTTGTGTGGATAGTCTCTATTCACTATCCAAATCTTTATGCATCTTTCAGCTGTGCAATGGATTTTATCAGACTATTAAAAATAAATTATGCAGGCTTCCTGCCACACAATCAAATCCCTGCTTGTTAAGCAGTTAGCGCCAGTGATCAAACCCCCTAAATGTCAGAGAGGTTATAGCCTAGCTGTGTTACTTGCATGAAATAAAAGCTTGTCTTATGGCAACTTCAMATTTTAACCTGATACAGAAATGTTCTAAATAAAACAAGTAGGTGAAACATTCATACAGAAATTGTGATGTGTTTTCCATAGAACTGCAATTATTAGGCAAAACACACTGCGGAAGAAGGGGAGAATGAAAGATGTTTGTTCCTTTGATAGGTCATTTTATATTCCCAGACCTGATTCTAAATCCTTCCTTTTAGTATCATCATGACACTCTTTACTTCCTTTTACAGTTGGTCTTCTTCCCATGTCTCTACTATTCTTTAAAATTGTTCTCTGGATTTCTACATAGTTTTATGAAATTTGGGGGTTTAAGATAGACTTAAGATTAGCTTTTTATGATTTGCTTAAATGTACTTTTTAAGATAGACTTTTTGCTTTTTAAGAGAAGTGTTGCAGTTTCAGACAGAAATCACTTGAAGTTACCCATTTTCAGACCCATCAGCCTTGTTTTAGGAGACATCAATGGAACTCAAAAAGGCCAAAATCTCAGCTATACTTACGTATGAAAAGATCATGATTTACCAAGATCAGTTTCCAAACAAATATCTCTATTTCATGTTTATTTGCTTCCATCTCCTTTATGCCATTTGTTTCAACTTGCTCATGGCAATTGTCGCACCATTTTTTTCTCATCTTGGTGCATAAACTCTGTTGAAAAAGCAAACATCTCAAATTAACTTCCTAGTAGCTCATTTTAATTTTGCCTGGTGCTGTCTGAAGGCTGATCACCCAAATCAGTTTGATTGCTATTTCAGCTAGTAAACAGCATATATTACCCACTGCTTATTGCTGCTAATAGCTTGTACATAATCCTTGAGGCTATGTGTATTCATCTAATAATTTATTTATTAATATTATCCTTTCCAAAGTCAAAAAAAAAGATGTCTAAAGGTACCAGAAAGAGGTAAAACAAGAGAGGGGCATTGTGCATTCTGCGTATCAAAATCCCTGCTTAAGAACACATCAAACTCCTATAATGGCACTCAGGGGAAAACGATCGCTCACATTATCGCTGGGTAAACTTCCTTACTTAAGCCCTTGATCTTTATTTGCACTTTCTRAAGTCTTGTGAATATTGAGAAGTGTTAGAGTAGAGCTGTATCTCTGGAGAGAGAATATAGCTCAAAACATTTGTTCTTGTAAACTTTCCCTAGCAAACCAGTCTTTACGCAAAGTGACTAGCAGCATGGTTTCAGGCCTGGTACAGGAAGGGTAAAGAAATGGTACTATTATTATTATTGGTMGTATACATAGAGAGAGACAAAGATTTTAAAACATGTAGAATAGAAAGTTGGAGTTCACGATTTTGAAATGCTGCTCTAGCCATGATCTTTAAGTCATGCATTCCACCAGAGCAGCTTACTCRTCCATATTCTCATATTTTACGTTGCCGGATGCAGCAAAGGCTGTGTCAGATCTCCTTATAGACACTTGTGTGAGTAAAAGATAAACTACTATTACTACCAGTAATGAACTGACTCCTTTATCTGTAGCAATAAATGGCTGTAATTTAGATCTTGAGGTTCAAATCTTGTTCTAAAAAGGTTGATGTTGTGGAGGTCATTGCTGTCACAACAGAAGGAGTCCTGGCCCTGTATCTTTAGCTAGTATCAATGAGTGACTCCCCTATTGCCTTAGTAAATACAATGAAATTGCCACAGATTTGCACCAAAGCAGGGCACCCTCTCATTTGCTGAAAYGGGTACTTCTCACAGCTACTCAGACCTAACATCCTCTGACACTAATAGAAAATTAGAACCAAATAGCTAAAAGTAGAATTCAATCTGTTATTCTCAACACTGCTGAGGACAGAAATGGCATTGCTCTTGTTTAATATTGAGGAGGAGAAGAGACAATGTTAAAAATCCAATTTGATTGACAGTAATGATGAGCTGGAGAACAATTATCTCTGTATGTGAGAACTAGTGCGACTGGTGGGGAAGCTGTTAGGCTATTCAGTACAGCTAGTATATTCCTCTGGCAGAGAGGAAATATGTCACTACTATTGCTATGTACATGGAATTAGATTCATTATCCTCTCTCGGTTTCTGAGGAACAAGTCTGTTTAAATATCAAACCTGTGTCCAGGTTAGCGATTAGCACCAGGCAAGGCCGAAAGTCYGCAAAGCTGGTCCATTAAGGATGAATAAAACAGTCCTTTGTGAAAACAACGTGCGGCAGCTGCAGCYGAGAAAGAGGGGAAGTTTACATATGGAATCATTGTTCATGGAGTGCTTGTCATCAATACATTTTATCATTCTCAATACCACAAGAAAAAGAGAAAAAAAAAGGCCCGCAAATGTGTTTGTTTATGCAGATTTGAAAAGCATATTGTTTGAAAGCAAATACATTTGGCCTGATTTTCAACCAACTGAGTTATGTTTATCATAGGACTTAACAAGGATGGTCATTATACTTGTATAAGCTCCTTGATCTCAGGTTGTCAAGAACTAACCTAGTCCCCCCAAATAAATCAGACTGCTCTTGTGGTAGTTGGTTTTGAGCTCAGCTGCCGCAGGGCTTTGCTGTTAGTGTGGCTGTTGGTCATGCAGTGCTTCAACAACCTTGATTCCACCACGAGCACCAGCTAATCACAGAGAAAAGCTCCCAAAGGGTGAACAGTGGTGTTGCCAGCCACCGATGGAAAATACTCCCAATCTACTGGCCCTAATGCATTCCCCCTGGTGGAACTGCCAGATGGGTCATTTGCAGAGATAATGTTTTTTTGTTGTTGTTAGATACTACTGTTAAAGGGGCCCCAGGCCCCTAAGACTTGACTTTATTTAAATCACTAACAAATCTGCTGAATCAAGAAGTTTCAGAATCAAAATGTCTCAGATTTACTGACTATGTTTTTCAAACTATTTGGAATCTTGGAATGGTGTCTTTCAGAGGCACTGATAATATAATCTAAGGAAGTCAAGACTAGTTGTTAAAGTTGATGATATTTTGATTAATTAGCTGATTGGATATGAGGTTTATATGTGAATTATATTTAAGTATCATTAGTATTTAAGGAATATTTAATCCCTGAKTTATCTTCCCTCTCCAATCAAACTCAAAGTATGCTTTAATTTAAGGCATCCCTAACCAGTTCTACTGCTCAAGAAAAGACCACTTCTGAAGTCAGTTGGCATATGGCTTGTGTAAGAACTACAGGTTCAGGCCTCTCGGAAGCTTTTTTTCAAAATGGTAATTTTCGGCAGCTACTTAGTATCCCAGCTGTAGCATCTAGTGATATTTCAGTAATGAAGTTTTCCTTTCAAATGATAGTCCTCAGTGTTATAACAGCAGTTTAATTAAAAGATTAAAGATTCTTTCCTTTTGGTTTACAGTCTTCATTTCTTTTTTCCCTCTGGAAACTTAAAGAAGACTGCAGAAAATATAAATTTTAAGGAAGAGAAATTAAGCTCCAATTTTATTTCCACTAAAATTAATGTGAGCATTCAACAGACTTTACACATGAGCATATCCAAACACCTTGTAAGTGTATTTGTCTGCATAATGTGTTTATGAATTAGAGACTTGCTACTCTGTTCATTGAAAATAGAAAATTGACCCACTAAATAGGCAAAGGTTAATTCTACAAAAAGACTCTGACGGGTCTCCTCACCTTTGCTCGGAACTGTAATGCTTCCCACCACTACAAAACTGCCAAGTCCTGAAATCACTTAAGTATACAGCTAATTCAGGGTCTAGTATTAAAATTCTCCTATATCTATAAATACAATAAACAAATTCCTRTAGATATCTGTGGGCTGGTTTAGGCACAGTCGTGTTTTTATTTCAGCTAGGCATCATTTTCTTCTCAATAATGTTATGTAATGTATATGCACATCCAAATGTCTATTGCAATGCAGAATCACTTCATCTCATTAGTAGGAATGGTGCACAGTGCTGATTTTTGAGAACTCTCCCATTTCAATTCTTTTGCTGCAGATCTAAATTTCTGGTTTTAATGGTGCAGTATCATATAACTTTGTCACCTATCATTAAGTGCTATGGTACACAAYAGGAGATTTATTCTTCTGTACCTGAGAGTATTGATGCCACCTATATATTTTTATTCCCGCTACAGGTCTTCTTTTACATACATAATTCATGGATTTAAATACAGTTACTGAAAATTTTTGCAATAGTGTATAATCCCTTTTATATCTTACAGGATATGTTTGATCTGTACAAGGATTTGTATCTTGAGAACTACAGCAGTATTTAATTATTTCTGTTTAAAATCAAGCAAACTTCATAGGCAACATTTTTTGCTAACCTCTGTGGACTTAATTTTAATAGTTTAGAAGATGTGTGGGATCATGATAAGAATCAAAAATTCTTCCATTGTAATCCTTCTTCTGACCCACTTATCTTCTGTAATCTTCAGTGAACTGTTTCAAAACGTTTCCTCAGTTTCTTGTTCTGTAATATAGTCACAAAACTCTTTACCCAAGTTATAGGGATTTTGGTCCACATCCTCTCAGGTTTCTCATGGCCATCCATGTGAATAGTTGCTAGAAATATTATAGTGTTAAAAGAGCAAGTACTTTTTGTGTTAGTCAGGTTGCATGCAACATGTCATCCAGACCATAGTTTTTCTGTCAGCCACGGTGCGTGGTGATAATTGAAGAATATTCAGCTATCATTCATCAAACGATTCATGCATAAATTACATGAATTACGTGTGCAAATAGGCTGATATCTGCCAACATAACTGAATGTCCACCTATGAAAATGAGGAGTTCATTCATCTCCTTCAGTGAAATCTCAGCTCTCTTGACACCACTGAAGGCAAAATTTCTCCCTCAATATATTTGGGTTGAAATTCTTTCCTTGTGGTGGTTGAAAACTCATTCATTGATTGACCACAATGTCGCCAGCTGTTTTTGAAATCTAGAACCCTGTCTTCTAAAGTACTAAATATCCAGTGATCGCACTTGTTATTACTAGTTGAAACGTATGTGGGAACAAAGGCAGAATCGKATGATTTGGGATTGACCTGTTACATATTTTTTTCTTGCAAAAATGTTGGAGTTTATATTATTCCTAGGAATTATAATTAGAATAGGTACAATACGTTAAAAAAATCCAGTTTTCAGAGACCTCCAAAGCAGATGTCTTCTCTTTGTTTATTTTTTTGTTTTTAGATAAGCCTTTCAGAAAGTATTCCAAAACACCAAAAAAATCTATAGCATTTCATTTCAAACAAAGAACGAAAGACGGAGACTTGAAGTGTGGATTTCCCTGTGCCTCTCTTCCCGTTTGTTTTTAATTTTAAAAGCACCCTTACCCAGGGGAGGAGGGGATCTATATTGTCCAATTGGTCTTTCCATTAAAATCAGCAACTGCACTCCCAGTGCTCTTTAGAGGAGCAGGATCAAAGCAGTCAAGTTTGTTCATGTATTGATCAGTCCTGCAGGATATCATGCCTTTCCTCTGAGCTGATAATCTACCATCGCTTTCTGATCAGGTGATTTCTACTCACTGAAAGTTGTATGGCAGGAAGAGATTGCTGCTTTTTGTCTATGTAATTGCTTTGAAGATTTAGAAGTAGATTTTAATCTCAGAGGGGAGATACATATCTATCTATATATATCTCTGTATAGATATATATCAGAGAATCTCAGAAAAAAAATCAGGTTGCTAATGGGTATGTAGATATGGTGCAGGTGCAGATTTCTCCTTGCACAAAAAAATGCATGACACGTATCAGAGATTAGGATCTGACAGCCATGAAGTTTACAGGGAAAATTTCACAGATTGCTCATGCTAATTTCAGTGCCATAATCTTCATACTTCTTTCAGATTTTGGGTGGTGTAAGCCTTTTAATATATTATTCTAGTTTCACTTGGAAATTCACAGACTTTTTTTTTTTTWAAAAAAAAGTGGAAAATTATCCTTTTCTTACAGGCAAGGAAAGAGCAACACAGAAATCACAGTGTTCACACAGTGTAAGGAGGCTGTACCCACCAATACTGAATAAAACAGGAAAACAGTGGCTGTGAGGGTCAGAGTTGTTGTGAGAAACTACGAAACAATCCAGAAAGGGCCCATATCTGTAAATCCAGGAAGTAATGTTTTAATCCTGTGCTTTTTAAAAAAATTTACTTAGATTTAATCATGTGGTTTAACCACAGAGTGGTGCACATGAAGATGCACCTAAGGATTCAAGGGAAAATGAGATGGTTCAAGAGAAGACCATCCCTTGTTTTTGGTCCCATGACCAAATTCACTCCAACACCACATGACACATAAATTTGGGAACCTAACAAAAAACTACATCCAGTGCAGCCCAGGGTGTTAAAAAGCCTGAGAAAAACTGATTGAAAGTTCTGAATGCTTCCTAAGAATGCTTGAAATCAGTTTTTAACTATTGCTGCCTGAGTTCAGCATGGGCTTGAAGATCTGAAACTTTCCATTTGAGGAAGAACCCGGTTCTTGCTCCTTTCTTCATKCTATGTTGACATGTTTACATCAGCTACGTTGTATTACCTCTTCTATGTTAAAGGCTAATCACAGTCTTGGAGTCTGCACTCAGCAGCTACAAATAGAAAGATTTCTCCCTGTGAGACCACAGCATTCCTCAAGCAAATTTCCACCTTTACACAAGTTTTTTTGTTTTATTTCATGAGATTTTTTTTGTTTGTTTCATACCATCTGCCTTGCAATTAAGTTATTTAAAAGCACCCACATCAAAGAAGGGTTCTAGTTCTCTACAAATAGACCTCACAACTGCACTATGGAAATGACAAAAATAATCCAGCCAATTCCATAGCCTTATTTTGGTGAAATAAATATTTTTCTCTAGTATTTTTTATTAACTGTTACAAAACTGAAACATAAAGGCATATTTCCTAAACGTATCTAAAAGATTCTGATTGAATAAAAATTGATTAAGCAATGAAAAGCAAATCAGCAGCATCCATCTTTGTCATTTTTAAGAATACCTAAATGATATTATAAAACTGATGGAACTTTTGTTTCTTGTGTTTTTAGAACTTTTTGCTGTTGAATTAATTGCCTGTAGAAGAATCAGAAAGATATGATCCCATACATATATTATATTTATATTTTTAATGCAAAAAGGTACATGTAGCTTTTTAACGGCATTCCATTTAATAAACAGTGGATAAGAGGTAGAGTTGAAGAAAGAGAGGGAAGACTGAGGTTGAAGAGTAAGTCTAAGAACTGCTGAGATGCTGAGTACTCCATTTTAATTGTTACTCTAAAGGTACTGTAGAGGAGTATTTCAAAGGATGCAAAATTTAAACAAGGTTATACTGAATATAAAGGCAAAAGAGAAAAGATTCATTTCCATTTCCAGGTAACAAACATTGGACATGTGCGTTTGTCAACTCTGAAACTATCCAAACAAAAGGTTTTGTAATTTACTACCGTGAAAAAAAAAAAAAGGACTCACTTTGTCTTGTTCTACTTTTCTTCCTTTTGCTTCCATTCCACTGATCGAAAAGTAACCAAATTTGAATTAATTGTCAAGTTTTGAGAGAATTAGGCTAATCATTTTCAAAGCAATGTCARAAGGAAACCTCTCAACTGTGGCAATCACTTTGTTGCTGTGTGTACCTGGTGGTTKTCTTAGAAACTCCTTGAGATGAAGCTTTCGTGCAAATGAAGGATCTTAGTGTTTGAAGAGCTCCCTAAAAAGCAAGATCACAGGTATGTCTTTTTACTCATCTAATGTCACTGTACAGTAAATTTGCTTTCACAGTTTGTTTTCTTTTGGATTTCTCTTTTTGTACTTCAAGCCTGATCTAAAGGTTGTTCAAGTCAGTAGAAAGATTTCTACTGATTATAGGAGAACATGTCTCCATAGAAAGGAAGAGTCTCCAAAAATTCTCTTCTGTCATTGCTTGGATTCTGTGCTATCCCCTTGGCCATTCCTGCCACATCATCTGCTGTATCTCAGCACAGCAAGGCACGGCGCCAGGATGGCCTGCCATGCCCATGAGGCTCTTCCAAAATGAAGTGCACTCCTCTCTTCCCTCAGCTCTCTTCTTCTTAGCTGAGGCCTTTCTTTGGCAGCCCCTACCCTCAGGAGAAAGCTCTTTTTCTTTCAGCTTCTTCATATTTCATCTTTCTCAGATCTGCCTTGAAAAAAAACATACATACTCCCTCATTGTCGGGAAGTAACTCTTCAACTAAAGCAAATGAAAGAAATCACATCTATTAAAAGATACTGGTCTCTGTATTAAGGGTAATACATTGTAATACTGTCTACACAGTCAGTGGAGCTGAAATCTGTGAGGGTGACAGGATGGGAGTGTAGTATTTTTTTTCCTCTGGCTTCCATGGCGCCTTTCCCAGGTGAATCTCTACTTCAACTTGAGGGAAGTTTTGCTGTGTGTTTGCTGAAGGAATACAGGTGCATGTGTATGTATGTAGGAATGTATGTGAGCGTATACACATGGTCATACACACATCCACATGGGTGGATGTCTGTAAACATATATGTATGGATGGAGGCATACGTCCAAAGAGTCAGGTAGCCTAAGCACAGCTTAATGTTTTGCTCCTCGTTGTCTTCTCAGGTGGTACTGAAGGTTGTTCTTCTGAGGAGCCCTCCAGGGCTGCATTTATTAAAGAAACCTACCGTATGGAGTTGAAAGTTCAAAACTCTGCTATAATGCACTTTTAAGGAAAGGAAGAACAAATAGCCAGTGAGCTCAGTGCTGTCTCTATATATATCTGTCATACAATATGCACTTTAATAGGCAGGTGTTAATGAGCAAGGTCTTCTATGCTCTCAAGATAATGGCTACTTCAGATGAAAAAGCTTAAATCTCCAACATATGTGTATCTGCGGTCTATATGAGCAAGAATAAAGCCAGACAGCAGCCCCCTATAGAAAGCGTAGCAGATTTATATAATGCAGAAACTGGGAGGAATTTAGAAGCCAACATCACCATTACAGTGAAGTTTTCAATCAAGTTCATCTTCACATATCTCATGTGAAAATGAGCTACTCCAAATCCTAAGTGTACATCATTCCAGCAGAGCTTGTGCAGGTAGGGCAACTGTCACAATTTGACATGAAAAGTAGGTGTGAAAGACAGGAAGGGAAATAATTAGGATGAAAAATGGCCATGGCTTGTTAACAAAGCCGTTACTGCTAACTTAATGAAAGCATTACATTTTTATTCCTCTTTTTAGTTGGGTTTTCTTCTTATGAGATCATTACTCATCTCAATTTCCTGGAGAAGTACTGAATAATCTAGTCCTCAGTAAAAACAGATTTAATATTTTTTTCATCTATATAGTCTCTTTAATTCTGAAGGACACCCAGGAGATTCATGAACTTTATAAGCCATATATAAAAGAATCATATACAAGTTATGCTTGCCCAGGCCATCACCACTGTCCCTAAGCACATTCTGGAGAAAAAAAGTGTCTCCATTTTTACATAAGAAATCTTAAGGTAGAAAAGTATGAACGTACAAGCTTTTGTATGACAGTTAATAAAACATGTTGCATCCTAAAGGCAGAAATCAAGATTACAGACAATGCCCTGAGTGCCAGGCTGTCTTCTTTCCATGATGATAAAACACAGAAGATGATTTCAGCACAATTAATTGTCAGAGATGAGAAACAGACCTTAAGAGGGGACATGAATAGGGAGCTCTGCTGGGAGAGTGACACGTGGCACATGTTAAACACCTTACCTGCTTTAGCAGCTAGGTACTCCTTTCCACAGCTGGGATCAGAACAGAGAGATTGTCTCTCTTGCTTAGGAAAGAATTGTGGATGTGGTTAGTATCTCAAATACCCAAAGTCAAAAATGTGCTTTAATGATGAACTAAAAAAGAAAATTTAAATTTCCCTACAGGATTTGCATATTTTAGGAGTCTCTTATACAACTCCAGAAACAAACAAACAAACATACAAAAAACCCTAAAAATCACAGTTGTGTACATAAAGCCCATATTTTTTATCATTAGCCAAAGCTGCAAGTTTGCTCTAAGTATTCCTAAAAGTATCATTTTATTGCATCCTAAGTAACATATTTGTGCTACACAAGCCTGCAATAAGTACTTATTTAAGTCAACTACACTGTATTAAGTGGAAGCCATTTATAAATAAAATCAAAGAGTTAAATGCCAGCAGTCATTTTAAAAGAATTGATAAAGTCTCTTACTACAACAATTGGGGATATTACTTAACTAGCCCTTTACTCAGACATAAGTGTGTGGTAGAACAGAGTTTGCACTGCTTTGCTCTGTAAAACCTTTGTGATTCAGCAAAATTTGTCAACGCTTTGGATGACAGGTTTTGCCTCAGTGATTGTGTTCACAGTACATGGCCTGCACACAGATTCACCTTAGGCATAGTGGTGTTTTACCTCTTCATGTTATGACACTGATTCACTGTCACTCTGGTCCAGGTTGGCTACTGATACAGATATGAGCTATACATGTTTCCCTGTCATTTTTAAAGGTTTTAAATATATATGTTATATTTCTACTTTCTGTGGTAGTATTTTACTTTCAAGATCCTCATTCCTTGTAAATCCAACAAGAATTACTTAATGAATTTCCACTACAGTTTTAGGGTGAAAAAGTCAGTCCTTTTTCTCTGAATGATTTTTCTTCAAATTCAATGAAAAGAAACTGAAGGTTGAAACAAAAGTTTTAAGAAAGCACAGTAAAACCACAAGGAATAGGGCAGGAAACAGCAATTCCTTATGGACTATAAAATGAAAAAGGCTTACTAATTCATAAACTAAAGGTGTCAGTGCTTTAAAAGTGAAAACTTATGGGACTTGCACTTCAATTTTTCCATTTTATTAACCATATGATGTGCTGTAGGCATGTAATAACACGTCTGGAATTCACTCAGTTTCTCATTTCTGTCTCACAATACCTGCCAACCCCCTGAAATTAGAGCATTATGCAGAGACAATATCCTCTGGTGAAGGCTCATGTTTGCTATGGGAAAACCCATTTCATGATGTACAGTGCTGGAAGAGAGGGAAGGAAAAAGAGGGAGCAAGCAAAAAGAAAGACAGTAGGAATGAAGAGGGAAGGATAATAGTTTCCCCAAAAACCTTACCAGTTCATTTCTCTTTTTAAAGAATTATTATTGTTATTATTGCTCTTCCTATGCTGTGTTGTGATAAGACCAGTATGTGGCTATGACTTAAGATCAACCAAGTGAAGTACTCTCCATTCAAATGAAATTTCTATATCCTGAGAATAGGGTTTGGAAATAGAAAAAGTGCAATATAGGAAGTGTTGTTATCACTTTTCTGCAGATGTAGACACAGAATTTAGTGCAGAGAGAATAGAGGAATTATGGTAGTCACAAGAATGAACTTTGAGTCTCTTGAGTCATAGTCTTAGGACTTTTCCTGTTACAGTCAAAAATATAAAATTTTCTACTGATGATTTCCAAGGGGAGAGAGAATATTCTTTAGCTGCTGTCATAAAATTCTTCCATTATCATCACTGTCACAGAGCAGAAGCTTGTTTAATACATCTTGAATCTGACCAGCTTTGGCACTTCTTATATTCTTGGTATTGCTTAAGATTGACAATATTAGAAAAAAGACATTTCTCCTGTTGAAACCATCATTAATATTTAAAACTGGCTTCCAAATGAACTAGCTGATGAGATTACAAAATGTTTTGATCACTTACTTGAATTCTACTTTCTAATTTATATCTGAGCCGTAGTCATGAAAAGGCATAGTACTGCTAGGAAGGAACTGCTGCACGAGGTACAAATGGGAACAGCTATAGGTGATTCCTTGATTCTTCAGAAGGTGATTTATGAAGCCTTCCAGACAAGGTGCTGTTAGCAGTAAAAAGAAGCTCTCCAGGGAAGAGTAAAGCCAGAACAGGGAGTGGAGAATTGAAAGATGCAGTAAAGAAAGATTATTTTCCTTAATTACGCTTCTCAACTCAAGGACTGTTTCCCACTGATGGCAAGTCACCTACACTGTAATTCAGGGAGTGAGGAGTACATATGGCATCTGCTCCTGTGGATATTTCTTTAAAAATATATATACAGCTATGGTTCATCAATGTACCTATGAGACTTCCTGGCTTCCTAATTTATCTTTTTACCCAGATGGTATATGACTATCGAAATGCATAGAAAATTCCTTACAGTGGAGAGTTCTTTAGTTTAGCAGGCAAAGCTGTTGCAAAATCTAGTGTTTTGGGGAGCTGAGACCATGCACTCAGGTCTGAAATAAAGCAAACAGTTCAACTATGTGATCAATTACTACCTGGAATTTACTACAAAGTTAGAAGTATATTTTGGTTGAGACCTCCTTGATGCATCAAGATTTGTGCCTTTCTGAAAGAGGACCCCTTGTTAGACTGATACAGAAATTGTCAGGTACCTGTTGTCAAGCCTGGTTTTCTGTATGTAGTTACAGCGATGCCGGATGTGCCATGAAATCTCTCCATATGTGTAACATTACCTTGTGAGGAAGAATCTTAAGGACCTTTGGATAGGATTATAGTTAAAAACTCTCATATATTATAAGTGTCCCCCAAAATGGACTATCCATAAAAAAGTTTCAGTCGAGCAGTTTGAATGGGTATTTCACCTTTCAGATCAAAGACAAGGTATATTCGAAAGATAAGCAATGTGCCACAAAAATTCACACTTTAGCATGAAAATGAATTTTTTTTTTCTGGCCATTTTTGTCATGGACAGTTCCACACTGCTTCTGCGGGTGGGTTCGTGACAGAGAGAAGAGCTGTATGTGCTGAAACACTGTCTCAAAACGTGCAACAGGCTCAGACATCATGAAGTGTTCCACGCTTCCATAGCTCTCTGTTTGCACCTGTGTCAATGGGTCTTGTTCAGGCATACGGCCCTGCTCAGCACTGAGGAAGGGCCTTTAGGATCTTGCTTCGATGACCTGCTATTTTCATTTTGGAAATGCCATATTTAAAGACTTGGACAATGTTTATGGCATAGAAATTCAGAAAATAAAATAATTGCATGTCAATTAAGAATATTTTGAAATTTCCCTATGCATTGTCTTGCACAATTAAACGATGTTGTGACATATTAAACTGATAAAATGTGCTGTTTGTAGGGATTTGCTAGTTAAATGCAAATTGAGACCTGCAAGCTCAGTTGAAACTAATTATTCAAAATATTACCATTAGTAGATGAGAGCAAATTAAAACTAAAATGTGGGTCTGGTGCCTAAATTTTATACCATATGACTATAGCTGTCAGAGTTTTCCCTGCATATAAATTTCCATCACTGATTGTTCTTGGATTTATTTTAATTGCATTCTGATAATTTTGAAATAATCGTACTATGTTTCTGTTACTAATAGCAGAAGTATTAATAGAAAAACTGTTGTATTTCAGGTGGTCAGATTTGATTTTCAGATGATTAGATGTGACACATGTAATTGTCTGCCTAGCAAATGAGAGGTGAATTGGGGGGGGAGGGTGAAGTGAGGAAAGAGGAAAACAGTCTTGACATTAATTTTATGGGACTGGACAAGCGTCGACTACTCAGGGCTCCATGAAGCTCTTTACAAGGGTGACCCTAAACCTTTCAGATCAAGGCATGGAAAAGAGCATAGGAAATACCTGGAAAAATTTAAGATGCCCCTGGCAAATATTTAGAAAGAAATGTTTCTCTGTAAACACATCAGTTACAGAATTTAGAAATCTTCCCTCTTTAGCTTCAACGTATGCATATATCTACGTATCTGTGTATATCTAAAACTCGAGTGATTTCTCTAGGAGACAAACCAATATTATATGTCAGTAACAGGTAGATCAAGTCTAATTACATGAGAAATTTTAGTGATTTCACTATGTTAATATCAAGCCCTTGCTTTTTGCCATATTGCAAAGTCAATAGGAAAAATGAACTGAGATAATCCAATTTCATATCAGAAGCTGTCTTATAATTTTAGGAAAACAACATTTATTAATCTATTAAGTCACTGATATGATAAAAATTATGTTTAATATGATAAGACTTCATTTTTTATTAAAGACTTCCCAGCACACCAGGGAATTCTAGTCTCACTAACACTTTCCTGAATTCTTGCAATTTAAATGAGTTTAGGATAAGTAAAACAAGATATGCTTGATGATTTTGCGGCAGTTTGGGTATGGCAACATTAGTATTATCAGTATTATTATCAGTCAATCCTGCAGGAAACAGGTAATGTGCTCAACTAATTAGTAACCCATGAGTATCAGTAAGCTCTCCGACTGCAGCAGTGCGAGGCTGTTGTTCAGGACTGAAGGCCACCACTCCACAACTAAGCTGAAGCTCGTCTCCGAAAATTCCTTAAGATGTAAATTGTTTTGCTATGTTAAAGCCTATTGCTTTAACATAGAACAAGCAAAACATAACCCAGGTTTTTCCTGAAAGCTTATTGTAACCTGAAATCCATGAGATAGATAGTGTCAGGATTTTGAAAGACACTTGTGCATTGCTTTCCAGACTTGATAAACAGCAAGTGTTGTGACACACGTTTGCTATGAGGATATAGTCATCTTTTGTCTTGTTTAGATATAGGAAAAGGCACTGGCTTCAGACCTATAGACTTCCATTTCCACATGTTTTCTTTGACAAGGAGCCAGCACCATATGCTCTGGAAGTGAGTAGATGTCTGCAACATGCCAGGCTGGGATGCCATCCCACTCCATCTTCATTCATAATTCTTAAGTAGGGGGTCTAACGCCAGATGTGTGAGGTTTTCTACATTGTAMAATTTTGTAGGTAAATATGAGAGATGAGGAAGGATCCTCTGCTAGGAAAACAACCTTTGTAAAAACTTGGGAATAGCCAGGGGGAGCCCGATGGTTTGAGSTTTGACACGGGGGACCAGAAGCAAGACCCTCATCCGAGCCGCACGCAGTTGTGGGCCGGGAGCCCATCCATGTTTCTGCTCGAGCTGGTGGCATAGAGGGGCTCACACACACACCAACCGGAGCGACACAACGGGAACGTTCAGGCAAACTCCGCGAAGGGGAAACCAGGCTCCAAGCAGCTGTGCAGGTGTCATATTCCTCTTTGTAGGTAGCTGTCAAACAAAGCTGCGGAGAATTGTGAAGGTTATGTTAGATTAGGAAAATGAGATGGGAGATAGTAGGCACTCTGTCAGGTAAATAAGTCATAATTCTTTCAGGAGAAGGGAGTCTAAGAATAGCTCAACCTAGAGCTTAGAAGCAGAAATGCTAATGAGTTTAAATCAAAGCTTATTTGCATGCAGCCAGGCAAACTCTTTAAGTATTAGCTTTGTAAGCTACACAATAACCTCTCCGAGACACGAGTAATGTGTTTGGTTTCAGTAAAAGATGCTGGGCTGACAGCCCTGAAGTCTCCAGGACTGTTTACTTAGAGAGGAGATACAGCAGTATCGGCAGCGGTGCAAAATGGTTCCTCGGGCTGCACGCGCGACATCGCGTCCCTCCGGCTGGACACCTTGGAGTCACGTTGTGATTCCTCCCGTATTTATTGCAAACAAATCTGGTCTCTGCCATTTGTTTACCCTTGTATTCTGTCTTCCTGCCTTGCTATGCATTTTTAATTAGATGCACTCCAGTTCTTTCGCTGCTTGCTAACACTTTAATTTGGAAAGCACAGTTTTCATTAGCTCTGCAAATATCCACTGTTCTTTGCAAAGTCAAATCTATTACTTGCAAAATAACCTTGCTTAGTCCTGGTTATCAGTTATACCAATAATACCGTGCTCTCTAATTAGTCCAGCTGTTAACTGTTCAAATTCACATGACTTTGCTGTATTATGTAGCTCTGCATCACAGTGATCAATGCTCCCACTTGGCAGATATCTTCTTGCAGAGAAAAGCTGCTTTTCCCGGCTTCTGGAAGAGATTCAGGGCTYTTTTTTCTTTAAATTTCAGAATGACTTTGTCTTGCAGTTTGCAGTTTTCTTCGTAATCCAACTGTAATGTACTGCCTATTTCTAATGCCTCTAAACCTGTCACCTGTAACAAACAGAGGATTTTTCTGCCTTCAATATCTCTTCAGAACTACTTGCTTCCAATAAAATACAGAAGTGCTATAATCTTCCCTTCCAGTCCTGGGCCRTGTTCCTTTCCTGGCTGGAGGATTCAGGTAGCTTCATTTTTTGCCACTCGTTTACTTATTTCTGACGCCGTGTAATGAATGAGTGGCATACAGATATACTGAAAAGATGGTGTCTTCTGTGCCTTCTGGCTRCAAAAGCCCAGCAGGGATTAACACGACAGAATGGAACCCCCTTTTGCTGGAAACTCTGGGTACAAATAATAAAGAACACAGTATGGATCAGTCATAACTGCAAAGTTTTATCTACCGTTTTCTATTTTATAGGAGCATTCTTTGAAATCAGTTGTTTGTGTTAAGTTCTTTGTCTTGGCAATCAGTATAATCTTTCTTGCAGACTACTTACAAATTTTTTTTTGAAACTTTTATTACAGTCCATTGCTCTTTGCCAAACAGATCACTGAAAAATCCTAAAACACTTAATGTGTCCATAYCTTTTCCAATAAATTCATCATGCTTTTTTTCTTAATTATTAGCTTCAATATTTACTTACTTCTCATCCCTTTGCTTTGCTGTAGCAAAAGGACAAATTTTGTCGCTGTTACAATCATGGACTGAAAATAGGGCTGCTGGTTTCAGTAGAACCTGCTCACAAAATAAGGTTCACTGTGAACAGATGCTCAGTATTTGTTCCTAAATAAGTAAACCCTCATAAATGAAGGCATGTGTGACATTTGCTATTGCTTGAAGTGGAAATGGGTATGTTGGAAGCCCCTTTGCAGATTCAGATAGCAAGCTGAAAAGCAAATGAAATGTTTCTGGCTAACTCTGCACATACTCCAAAATAAGTCAGGATTTGAGAGCTCACTTGAAATTATCKGCTAGAAAAGTTAACACAGAATTGAAAGCAAACATTTTTATGGTAGCAAGGACAAATTTTGTTAATATTGCAGTGCCTTATGACTCTCTCTAAACTTGTTTGAAACAATCTGAAAGCATAAAACAGTTTCCTTACGTATTTTCCCACTGAAGTGTCTCAACTGTGGAGACATTATTCAATAGCAGAGTAATACACAGAAGATAAAGGCTTGCCATGCCTTTGATGTGGTCGGGAAGTCTGATAAGAGTTTTCAGTGAATTTGCAAAATGGATCTGGTTTGAACTTAACTTTCAAAGAACAGTCAAGCATCCTGCAAGGAATGGAGGTTTCCATCCAGCCACAAGTGTTGGGTRGCCAGGCTCTTAACCAGGTTCCTAGCAGAATCCCGGGCCTAAGTGTAAGTATCCATGAACAACATCTAGGGAAACTTACCCAGTATCTATTTTTATGTAGATGTTTTAAAAGTTTATAATTTCCTCCACAGTATTGTAAASATCTTTCAACTTTGATTTACTACAAGCAGGAAAGGATGTGAATGACAATTTTGCCTGCAAGAAACTCCCTAAGCCTGGATGCTTGCTGCAAGAGGATGCAGGCCACAGGAGGTTCCTGCAGTCTAACTGAGCAGGGGCAAGGCAGGTTGTCAGGGCTAGCAAGGTGAATGTGGCCAGCTCATTGCCCTTGGGGTGGGACGGAGACTTCTCAGTCTCAGGCCCTGTCCTACCCAGGGCTTCAYGACGTCTCCCACCAGGAGCAGCGCCCTGGAGACACAGATTCAGAACCCACCTCCCAGAGAAGGGGCTGCTCTCCCGATTCCAAATTCCTGTGCAGAGCGAGTCAGGCCTTCTACATACCCAAAAGTGCCTTTATTTGAATAAGAGCTGAACAAAACCATGACCTCCAGGTGCTGGGAAAGCATGTGGTGAGCTTTTTCACAAGAGGCAGTTTAGATGAACCCTTGTGGAAATTTGGGGTAACTCAAGGTCCAGTCATGCAGAGATATAATTAAACTTTTGAGGAAAAATATGTAGAATTGCTATAAAGAGTAAGGTAGAATTGTTGCAGCTAAGAAAGCAAAGCCCTGTGACTCAGCTGAACTACCCCCAGGTGAAAAATAGAAAGGTTTCAGATGAAGAGTCTGGAAAAGAAAATGTTTCTATGTGAAAATAATCTGAGCTCACACAAAAGCAATCCATGCAGGGAAATCACAATGTGTTTATAAATGGTTGCTGGATTTAAAATAATGGTCTTAATATTTCAGACAACATAAACCACTAGTTTTGTCTGGACCGAAGGTGAACTGTTTTACACTGTATCTAGAAAACTGCTAGAAGAGCTTTATTAAACAATACTAAAATTAGAAGTGTTTGATTAAAATACTGGGTAGCAGTCTCACATTGCTCGCAGTCTGCAAAGAGAACTTAGTAGTTCGTATCAAGACCTGTAAGCTCAATTTTGTTTAGCAAAGGTCTTGAGCCCAGACTGATGGCTGGGTTTTGGATCACAACATTGTCATTCAGACCTGACTGGAACTAGCCTCCCTGCTCTAGGGCTCTAAGCCAGTTCTGACAAAAATGTAAAAATAAGTATTTGGTATATTTTACAATCTCAGTGATTTTTAGCTGAGCTTTAGATACCAAGTTAGAAAGAGTAAACATCTTTTCTTTTTCTTTACTAAATGAGGTTAGACTAAGTACACTAAATAATGCATTGAATTTCTTTACATATTTGCCTATGTAGGAGTCTGCATTTGCAAACATTTGCACCAACATCTTGCTTGAACTGCTGGAAAGTTACCCTTTCCTARACAAATAAATAAATATATTTTAATTGGAAGGCCAGATTTTCAGCAGGGACATACTGGTTTTGTAAACAAGCATTACAGTCAAGGTTGATCAAAATTTAAATTCAGGTTAGGAATGTGTTCTCACTTCCCTCCTGAAAAATAAAAATGAAATAACTGTTTTCTAATGCAGTAAGATGCAAATTCCATTACCTTGCAGAAACCATGATCCTACTGGAGTTCAGATTGCTAATTCCTTTACTTGCAGCAGTATAAAAAATATACTGCTAATACTTCTGCATTAGATAGACTACTTACTTAAAGAAAAAATTCCCACTAGATAACGTCTATATGCATTTGCTGTCAGAGATTCCTGAGGTTAAGGCACTATAATCCTTAGGTGCTGAGAAAGCATTTGAGAAGAAGGAATGACTGTTTTCCAACAATTTCAATTTCATTCCTACTCTTTACAGTGGGTCAGAGGTTTTATGCCTATCTGTTTGAGGCTATAAAGACCTCTGGTGTCATCTCCTCATATTTCCCCCTAGACCAATGTGTGAGATAAGAGTTTGTGCTCCTTTGTCATCCTTCAGGATCAAATTTTTTCATGGCTGCAGTCTGGGTTGCTGAGTGAAGAACAAATTATGTATCTAGAAACCAGAAAATATGATTTCAGCTATTCGCCAGTTGTATAGAGATTTCTTATGATGGATCCTAATAAGTCTGTTTAGTATTTGATAGGCAGATGTGTATGTGCATTTTTTCTGAAGGAAATCAAATGGGAAAAGAAAGTAATTTGATTACATGTTTTGTGAAATAGTTAACTAATAGGCACATAAAAAAAAAATGAGTGTAAATTGGGCTAGATCCGATACAAGATTTAGGCAGATAAATGTTGACCATTGTTACTCCTCCTTTCCGGTTCCTCTGCCTTAGGGAGGTCTAGAAAAGGCCATGTGTAGGCTCTCTCCATTATACATGGGGAAAACCAGTCATCTGAAGGCTGAGTGTGCACTGCATCTTTTAGGCAGCAATAATACATGACATAGAATATCACAGCACAGAGAGATCTTGCACCCAGCTGCATCTGGCCAAAGTGGGCAGCTGAGAGCCAAAAGCTCAGAGCCTGCTGCTGCTTAACCTGGGGAATCATTTCACCCAAGCAGGGTGGCAAATAGTTGAGCAGTTTCTGAACTGGTGGTCTAGGGTTTGATTGAGGAAGTCACTGTACATGACAGGATTTTGGGTAGAAGGMAAACTTTCATCTGTTAACAATAGTGATAGATGCACCCTAGAGTTAGGCAGGGTAATAAGCTATGCACAGCCAGCAAACAGCTCCAAAGAGGGAGCACAGAGATACATCTTTTTAAAGATGCATCTTTGCTCTTTGTATACTCCCACACAGAAGTGAAATGCCAGCAGGGACAAGYTGTATTTCTCTTTTATGTAAGATAGATGCGTATGTGGTCCCTGTTACCTAAGCATTTCCGCACTTCCTAAATCTGTCATTTATTTTGCAGCACCATGTTAAATTGGTAATATGGGAAGTGGATGCACCGAAGGGCTGAGTCGCACAAACAGTCCCCACAGGGCCTGAGACCACAGAGCAGAGAATTAGTCCCTTCTCTTCATCATTTCCTGACTATCGGAAAATACTCTCTCCATGTTTTCATCCCTCTCCCAGTATCAGATCAGCTGCTGCAAAAGCACAAATACTTCAATTTCTCCCTAAAATTTCCTCTGAAAATCTCACATTTTATCCATTGGCTTCACAATTTATAATGTTATTTGCTCTACAGGATTATTTGCTTCTTTTTTTATATACTTCATGTAGTATGAAAACAAATTATTTTGCCTTGCCATTAATTTATCGCATTCTTACCACAGAAATACAGTGTTTCATTAAAAGCAAAATCTGGGAAGAAGTGMCTGTTTGGTTCTGCACAAGACAGCATGCCTGTTGGAATGAAATGATACTGCCTTTTGCGTCATGTATCAGTGTCCATGATTTGGTACTTTATGGGACATAGAAATGTCTGCCTGGAATTCTCTCTAGGTTCGAGTTAGGAGACGTGCGGAGACCAGAGGGAGTGAGGCTGGAAAGGACATGGCAAACGAGGGCAGCACTCGATCTGTACAGGGTCTGGGACTACATTTACCTTGGAACCAATATGAGACCTCAGCCTCCAGACCCCCTGAGATTTGCCTGACAACTGGGGCTGGGGCTAGGGTTAGGGTTAAGAGAGAGAAAGGCCAGAGCCCCATGCTGAGTGGGGCTAGAAAGGTCTGTAAAAGGCAACGTGCTGCTATACCTGGGTTGGTTCTAGTGTGCAAATTGACAGCAGGAGGCCTTTTCTCATAAAGGCTGCCTCAGCATTGCACGTGCAAGGTTTTGGAAATATATCCCCAGTCATTGGTGGCAATACCCCTATGTTCATTAGTAAAGGAAAGGAATCATTTCCCTTATAAATATCCTGTATTACACAAAGCCTGCCTGTATTCCAGCCGCTTTGTCAGCCACTTGCAAAACAAACCTGAAAGTAGCATCTTGTGCTAGCTTAGTAAGGACTTGTGTTTTCTCCAGACAGCTTGGGAGATAAGGCTTGTGACTGTTGAATCATGTTAGTCTAATACATTTATTCTTTTATTATGAGAACACATATCCTTGTATATGGTTTAAGACATCTAGAGTAGTGGTGATAATAAACAGATGTATTACATTGTCCAACTAAAAGTGCTGAGAAGACAAGTAAATAAAACGAAAGATATAGTATGTGGATTCAGTAGCAACAGCTCTGAACACCCGTGCTCCAGCAGTGCAGAGCGTTATTGCTGGTGGCATCATCGATACACTCTATTTGCCTATAAAAGATGGTATACAGTGCTGATCTGACAACTCTTCATGTAAATACTTAAGRAAATATTTGAGGAAAGAAACATTTCAATCTCTAGAGTCCATAAACCTGAAAGGAACTTGCCATGAGGCTTATTCTTCTCTAGGTAATTTTCTTTTCACTCCCCTAAAGGCAGAACTATTAACAAGACATGAGATCTTTATTGTTTCTGTGTCAGTGCTGGAGGAAAGAAGCCTACACAGTATGCTTATTAAGAGGTAGGCTTTTCTCACACTGCTCGCTGCTTTTTTTTAATGCAGACTTTGTGGCGTATGTTTCCACAGTTACAGATCCACACCTCTCCTGTATAATTGAGTTATTAACTTAGTACAGTATCAGCAGAATGAGTTTCTTTTAGAGTAGCACAGGCCAAATTCTCGTACCCTTATTTGCATTGAGAAGCATCATACTCAGCATGAGGCCTCACTGAAGAATCTACCTGCAAAGTATGGTGCTACTGAAAGGGTAAATGAGARTGCCTTGTATATGGGATCACAGTACAAAATGCAGCTAATCAGAAGCAATAATGGCACCCTCAATGGGTGTAAGAGATCTAGATGGAGTGAGATGCAAATGACCTGGAGCTTTGCTTTAACATAAAGAGGAAAACACAAAAAAAAATTGCCAGAGGGCTTCTGGAAAGCCTCTGCATTTCTGTGCAGCTCATATAGTCTCTTTTCTGTTTCAATTACCTACTACAGATTCTTGACAAACTGAATATTTCTATCCCCCACACTACGATCAACTGAAACTTTCTATTTGTTTAAYAGAATGAGAACCCCTGTAAAACATCCCATTCCATGTGATTTTTCTTTGGCAACAGTGTTATATCGTGATTCCTGCATATTTTGTGTTTTCATTATGCACAGCTGTTCTCTGTATGCTTAGCAAAGGGAAGAAATTTACAGGGTAGTGTTTGCAGCCTTTTCTTTGCAAATAAAGAAATAATGCCGAAGTCAAAAAGAGGTGTCACCTAATGTCACAGTGTTACCTGGAGATGAGAAATGTAATGTTAACCAGAGAGTTAACCAGTCTTCCAGGCTAAAGATGAGTATTACTAATTAGGTTTACTTAGTAAWAAAGCAATGAATAAATCAAGGAAAGAAAAGAAATCAAAGGCACGTGCTTCGTACATTCACTTAAAGCTTTCTAAAAACAGAAATCTGTCATTAACATAATTTTCTTGCATCTTYACAGGCAGGGAATCCATTTTCTATTTAACATACAACATCTAGACATCTAGTTTTAGGAATCTCACCAAGAATTGAGATGGGGTTCATACAAAGCAAAAGGCCTCTCTGAACAATATGGTTCAGATTGCTCAGTGGATGCTGGATGAAGAGAGACTCTATAAATATTTCTTTAAATTGCAAACAAATTTAGCTTGAATAATCCTGGAATAATCCGGGGTCCATTTTGTCTTCTTCATAGGCAACCTAATGTCTAATAAGAAATACTTATCTGAATAGCAAACTGTCATAAAACTTATATATTCCCACATGATTTCCAAAGATCTCAAATTCCTGCCAGAATAGGAGTCTTTAACATTTTTATCCAGTCAAGTAAAACTTGTCCAATTTTCTGTTCAAATAAATGTCATGAATAAGCTATAGATGATAAATTACAAAGATGTATACATTCATTAGGAAACAAAATGTGATCTGTTCATGGGTATTTTGTTAACTAAAAAAGGGACATCGCTTTAAAAATAAATAACGAATTACAATATTTTCAGCACTCTGTTAATATGCTGCCTTTTTACTGCTCCCATTCCTTGCCTGTAAAAGTCATTYAACTCAAACTTCCTATGTAGCAACATAGCAATCTTCTGTAGGATCACGGGGTTAATTTGATCTGTTCTCTAATCTTGCACAAAACATGTTTTAGAAACTTCAGTGGTAGCTACAGGAACATCTCTAATTTCCCTGTGTTATGACACAATGAAACCTTGCAGATTGCACTGTGAATAAACAGTAYGAGAATAGATAGGAAGAAACTTCAGTTATGCAATGGCTAAGACTGTCAATAAAAGCAATCTGACAGTTTGCACAACATTGTTGTAATTAATTTTGTATCCCCAAATTCAGCAGCCTCTGATTTAGTAATTTCAATTAAATGGAGGAAAGCTCTAGCATGTTTTCTGGTGAGTTATAATTAGAAAAAAATGTAGGAGGCTTGTCTAGCTTTTTAAAACAGTAGATGTGTAAAGACCAAATAAAGACCTGAGAGTTTGCTACAAGACTATTGAAGCTAATGGAAAGATTCTTTACTGAATCCCTTAAACTTTGAATCAAACTGAATAAGAAAAAGTTCAACATGAATTTTGCTAGGGGAAAGATTACATAATATCCTGTGAGCTGTAAAGAAAAGAAGGAACTGCTTTATCTGTATTAAATGACAGTGCTGAAAATGAGGAAGAGGGTATTCAATTCCAATGTTGTTCCTAGGAATATTTGCTTTCCTTTTTAGTTCAAAAATGGTTCATGTTTCCATGATAGATGGTTATTGTATTCTCAAATAACCTGAAGCATCACAGTAATTCAAGGATCCTTCTACCCTGCTGCAAGTTAGCATCATTCTCAGAAGATAAGATCCTTATATATGGTGCACAGTTCCAACAAATCAGCATTTTCTGTACAAGAGAATAACAWCCCTTTCAAAACTTCTTTGGAGGTGGCCTCTACACAAATTATGTCAAAATCACATGAGAATGCCTATAGGAATAAAGATAAGAAAGTATCTTCCTGAAGTACAGTAGCTGAATCTTAGTAGGTATTTGTTCCATTTCTAGCGTTTGTTTAGTTCAGTATTACGTTGTTTATGTTTTWTGTTCCTAAACAGCCATACAAAATCTCTTTATAAAAGTCCTGAAGATAAGCAATAATACAAAGTATGGCAGGTATTATGAATAATAAAACTGTGTTTTGACTTGATTCTCTTCTCGCATGACTTAAATATAATAATTAYTAATTTATAACACGGAGAAATTCATGGTGCTCCATAGACAAGAAATACACAATCTAAGTAGTTTGGACAGCTCAGGTATGAAAAATTGCATACCAAATAGAAATAGCCAATTCATCAGGAAAGAAAAAAAAAAGTTAACTTATACTCTAAATTAATGTCTTCTTCATGTCTTCTTCCCCACTAGAATGCCCTTTTCTCTGGAACAGTGTTCAACCTGACTACCAACTTTCCAAGATGAAGAATCATTCTTACATTCTGGCATATAAGATTAATTCTTATTCTTATATTCTGGAACCAAGTGGTTTGGACCCAGGATGCAGCATGGCTTTTGGAATGAAGGCTGTAGTTGACAAATTTGTTCTTCTAGCAAAGTTAGTCACAAAAGTTTAAATAAAATCAAGAGACAAAATCTTTCTCCAGATACCAATGCTGTGACCTGAGAATACCGAAAACGAGGGTCACTGCTAAACTCCCTAATTTTATTCTACATACAGAACATTTAACCTAACAAAACATATATATATATATATATTTAGAAATTAACAAACAAAATATCCTGCACATATCAGATAGGATTTAGTCTGACTGATTTGTTATACATACATTTCAGAAATATAGAGGAAGAAGTTGTTCCCCAAACATGAATACTTTAATTTCCTATGCAGACCATGGAAACAAAGAGGTGACCTCCAAATACAGGGGGACAGATTCTTGTCTACCTAATCAAAGTACCAGCATTTCAGAAAAGAAAATCTCCTTTGGAGGCTTCCACAGARCTTACCTCTCCCCTTTGGATCTAATTATAGAACTTTGGCATAAATAAGGCTCAGTAGTGGACAGACTGGATCTTACCCCCAGTTTAGCTGCTGAAGTGGGAATAGGCAGCCATATGTTATTCGAGCTGTCTAATGTACCACTAATAAAAGTTCAAACCGTATCATGATATTGGTGGCAAATATCAAGTTGGCAATTGGGGTTTTTTTTTTTTTTTCTGGTGCAACTTCTTGCACTGAGACTTAAGGGTCCCAAAAAAAAATCCATATAGAAAGTTCTGTGAATGAAAATTATGACACATGAAACTTATAATAATAACTCTAGCATGCAGAACARGGAAAAAGCAGGTTGAGCCTTTGTTATATATCCCTAATCAGTCATTCTGCTGATTATTCCTTATTAAATTCCAAGGAAGAAAAAGGGAAGTTTTTCACCTCAAAATGTTCTTCAGAATGTAGAAATGTTTCTTTGTTCAGGTCTAGCCAAATGGCTGATAGCTGAGGACCAGCTGGGGATGTGCCTGACTAYGGAGTGATTTCCTGGTGTCAGCGGCCCCTTTGTTCTGCAGCATTTTGTTCATGGTGAAGGAGCTGATGATAGTGAAATTTTTATCTACCACATAATTATTTCAAGATCCAAGTGTTAAATGTTCTTAAATCCCTTTTGGTACATTTGAACATTTTTTGCAGTACAAATAATAAATTATATGGAAGGAGTATAATTCCATATATTTCCTTCCATATAATAAATTATATATATATAATAAATTATATGGAAGGAATCTTCAATAAAAAAGGAAAGGGCCTCATGATATTTATGGACTCTCATGATTTTGAAAATCTTCCTTTATATTAATARTAATTATAGCGTTTCGTGTACCTTACCATACTTTATCACCATTCAGGTTAGGTAAAGACATGGAACGAGCAATTAAACCAAGCTGAGAGGAAGAGCAACGTGGTCTCTGTGTGTGGGATGGTTTCCAGGTGGGGTAGCTTTCATAAGTACCTTAAAAAACATTCCGCCACATGGCTCTTTAGAGGCCTCCCCACAGAAAGAGCTCAATTATTCATTCAGAGGAGAAACTGCTTTATTACATGTCTTGTAGTCAAATGCTTAGACTGAAATGTGGGACACTCTGCTCACAACAAGGTTCTAGTTCTTGCATTTGTACTTGCACTTGTCCTGCCGAGCAGTGAAAGAGTTGCCAGCACCAGCTGGGAGATAGGAATATCATTAGCACATATTTTGTTTTGTATCTTCAAGGTTAGTATCAACCACAAAACCTCTGCAGCTAAAACAGGAAAAGTAGAACACAGTTCTAGAATAAAATTACTTATTTCCAAATGAATCTGGACAAATGTTAAGATAAAATTGAACAGTTTCCTGTGGCCCACAGGCCATGGCCATGYTGTACTGCATCCCACGGAAGAATCTTCTCTCAGAGAGTCGGTTCTCAGCCCTTCTTGGAAAGTTGTCTTTTCATCCCCAAAAAGCAGTATTTTACTCTTCAACTTTCTAGCTATACTGGGTAGTTAAGAGGGGAGATGCAGACCTGAAATGTTGTTTTTTCACTCCCTATATCTCTCTGCCATCTCTCCTTACCAGGTGGGGACCACTGAGGGTTTGGGCCCACARGGACACTTGCCCTCCGCATTTACTGGGGTTACTCTGGCTTTCGTTACAAATTCAGCTGAGAGGTAGGGAGTTTATAACTGTGGCTGCTTAAGAAAGTGTATTAAAAAATTTAGCATTTTTTGGGGGAAGAGGAAGGAAGGGGGAAAGAAAGTTGTGCCCCTTCATATCTAGCACCAGCTGTGCTAGTTCAAATGAATACTGTGCCATTAAGGTCCATGACTGAATTGGGGGTTATGTGGTACCACAGTCTGGCACTGAATTAGCAGTGAATGATTTTCAAAGATTTTCCTTCAACTAACATTGACTTAATTGTGTAACACATTATATATTACCATATGTACACATTACCAAGGCTCTTGATTATTTTCTAATTTAAATTTCTCCAGCAGTTCTCTAAAGGACACTAATTCAGTATCACTGTAAAAATGATAGTTACTTACCACCATGATGCTTGCCTGAAACCATTGAACCAACAAAATATCTCCCCATCTATTCATAACTCTGCATTTCCCCAAAGTAAGAAATGCCTAGTTAATTCTGGTCAGTGTTTACACAGTAAATGAGCATGATTTCAAATTGTTCTGCTTTATTTTAAAATTGGATTAGTTTATGTTTCTTCATAAAGCAGCTGCATTTGCTCAAGCTCATTTGTAGGCACTCCAGAGACAACCATATTGGCAAATGAATCATCTAATCAAACAAGTAAGAGAACTTTGCCAGGCCGTTAGCTGGGACATCTCCTGCGGGTGGACTGATCCCTTCARCTCAGAGGCCAAGACACAGCCGAGAGCCCTTGCTAACCAAGAGGTGCCCCTCAGATTAGACAGCTTCGAGGAAGGCAGAGTGGCAGAGTGTACCTGGAATCAACAGCAAATGCTGATTGACGTCAGGTGTAAATTTYGTCTTAGACTATCCTGCATTTTATCTCTCCCAGAAAAAAGTTATTCCAACTCTGAGAGACCATTGGGTGTATCTGCTTTTATGTTTAAGASTGGAGGGAGTACAGAGAAGATACAGTTCCGTTTGTCCACACACTCAGAGGACAGTTGTCACTACTGCCACTCTGCCTTTCATGCTAAACCAAAGCTAAGGGGTTCATGAGATTTCCATATCCTGGTCCATTAATGTTGTTTCTTATCTAATGTTGCCATCAGGGCCAAAGGTATCAGAGATGTTAAGAGAYTGAATGCAACTATAGGCTAAATTAATTGATCTGAGATCTTGGAAGGTGAACTCATCAACTCAAAGATCTCYTGAGGTTCCTTGTTTCCATAGATATGTGCACACACGTCTAAAAACTATTGAAAAATACTATTATTTGCACATCCACAATATGAAATGATGGTAAATTAATCCCAGTTCAGCCCAGAGATTTTGGAATCTCTGTTTTTCAAAGAAAGTGGCCTGAGGTTTTAATTTATAAACTAATCTAAACTCAGAGAAATTGTAATGATTTCATGCTCATCATGAGAGCACTGCAGTTGACATTCACAAATATTTCTAATG